>BLSH010160786.1:220905-253147 GCA_018402905.1 Glandirana rugosa | reverse complement strand
AGTAACCCTCCTTATCACAGGGGTAGTAACCATAGTCATCTTCCTTATAGGGAACTATTCCTTCTACTGATACCAATGATGGGGACACTATTCCTCCCAATGATGCCAACAATGGGGCACTATTCCTCCCAGTGATACCAACAATGGGGCACTCCTACTCCTAATGATACCAACAATGGGGCAATATTTCTCCCAATGATACCAATGATGGGGCACCATTCCTCCCATTGATACCAACGATTGGGCACTGTTGTTCCCCATGATGCCAATGATGAGGGAACTATTCCTTCCACTGATACCAATGATGGGGCACTACTACTCCTAATGATACCAACAATGTGGCACTATTTCTCCCAATGATATCAACAATGGGGCACTACTACTCTTAATGATACCAACAATGGGGCACTATTTCTCCCAATGATACCAATGATGGGGCACCATTCCTCCCATTGATACCAATGATTGGGCACTATTGCTCCCCATGATACCAATGATGAGGGAACTATTCCTTCCACTGATACCAATGATGGGGGCACCATTCCTCCCAATGATGCAACAATGGGGCACTATTTCTCCCAATGATGCCAACAATGGGGCACTACTACTCTTAATGATACCAACGATGGGGCACCATTGCTCCTAATAATACCAATAATGGGGCACTATTCCTCCCCCTAATACCAGATGTGGTGATGTTTACTCCCAGTGATGCCAGGAAAGTTTTCACTCCCACTGGTCAGGACCCCCTAAAGTCTGAAGGGCAATAAACTGGCCCTTTGTTTAGAAAGTTTGGAGACCCCTTGTTTAAACCATCATATTTGAAACAGATCACATTCTCTTGTGTATCTAATAAAAGAGTTTAGCTTTATGTCTTTTAGCAGCTTCTTCCATTAATATATTTATTTATTTTTATATAATTCATTTTTTTTTATGGTCACATTTTCATATTAGCATTGACACGCCAGAAATAATTATCATCCCTATGCTAGCTTCATGTCATAATGATTTTCGCAACTCTTTTACAGCCCGTGGTAGCACAGCTGGTTGCAGATATGCAGTTACTGCTAGGATATCGGACTCGGCCGTCATATGACTGCCAAAATCCCAATGCTGTTTACTTGCTTAGATTTAAAGGAAAATGGCAGTTTTCTCTTGGACCCCTAATGCCCCCTTGTACTTCTCATAATCCCAGCTTATAAAATTGATCCCCGTCAAAATACCCAATAAACGTATTTCTTAAAAAAAAAAAAAGTGATTTCCATTTCCAGCTCTACATTCTCCTTACTCCACATCCTACAAAGTAGGATCATTTTCTAGGGATGACGATTCTGAAATTTCCCCTTCATCTGATGGCAGCTTAAAAATTTCACCGGGAATACAGGATCAGTGTCAAAAGCAACATCTGCAATGATTAATAATAAAAGGATGGGTATGCACATGTTTTATTTTTATTATTATTTATTTAAATTGCTTTATTAGCCCCCCTAACAAGGCCCATTTCACCCCCCAGGCCCCATAGGCAAACTGGGAAAAATCACATTTTTCCTATCCCTTCCTGACTCCCATCTCTAACCCATCCTTTCAGGTGTTCATTTTTCCTTAAATAAGAAAAATGGACTTTTTTTTTGTTTGTTTTTTTCTGAATCATACTTACCTAGATAAATGCTGGTCTGGTGCTGCATCTGTCCCCTGCTGGCTCTGAAAGCAAGAACCAAGCAATCTAATACCGCCGATCGATCGGTTCTCACAGCTCCCCGAGCAGAGAGCGGTGACTTTCAGTCACCGCTCTCTGCTCTGCCCCCCACGCTCACTGGAGCGCTGGGCTGTGGAGGGGACGGGAGCAGGTGGCCCAGGCTCTCATCGGCTCGCTGAGAGGCTGAGCCGGGTGCTGGCCCAGGCACTCCATGGTCACGATCTTGCCCAAGCCTGGGCCGAATCCGTGATGTCAGCAGACTTCAGCCCGCTGTCTGCTGAAAACTGGTCACAGGAGTGCAAAACGAACTGCACTCTTGTAAGCCATAGGAGAAGTACAGCCAAATGAGCTTTGGCTGTACTTCTCCTTTAACCACTTCACCCTCGGAAGGATTTCCCACATTAGGACCAGAGCACTTTTTGTGATTCGACACTGCTTCGCTTTAACTGACAATTGCGCGGTCGTGTGATGTTGTACCCAAACTAAATTTGCGTCCTTTTTTTCCCCACAAATAGAGCTTTCTTTCTCGTGGTATTTGATCCCCTCTGCGTCATTTCTGATCACCGCTATTAACAAAAAAAGAGCAACAATTTTGCTAAAAAAACAAAATTTCTTACTTTTTGCTAAAATACAAATCCAAAAAATATATATAAAAAACAAATGTATTCATCGGTTTTGGCCAATTTATATTCTTCCTCATATTTTTGGTAAAAAAAAAAAATCACAGTCGGCGTTTATTGATTGGTTTGTGCAAAAGTTGCCGCGTTTACAAACCATGAGAATTAATTTCTGGCATTTTCACTTTTACTAGTAATGGCGGCGATCTGCGATTTTTATCGGGACTGGGATATTGGTGCGGACATTTTTGACACTTTTTTTGGGACCAATGGCATTTATACAGCGATCAGAAAATTAAATATCCACTGATTACTGTATAAATGTCATTGGCAGTGAAGGGGTTAACTGTGTTTCCTAGGCGTGTTCTAACTGTGAGGGGGCTGGGCTGTCAGGGGCATAAGAGATCTAACTGATCCCAGAGACAGGGATCAGTAGATCTCTTACATGCTGCCTGACAGTGGGGAATCTTCGTGTTTTCATCGGCGGTTCCCCGGTTTTCTTCTCTACCAGGCAATCGTAGCTCAACGGCTGGGATTGAGTCCACCCGAGCCGCAGCTACACTTCTGTAGAGTGCAGCGGGCATGAGAGCCATCACTGTACTCCAATCATCTCACCACTGGACAATGAGGTCACTGCACTCCAATCATCTCACCACTGGACAATGAGGTCACTGTACTCCAATCATCTCACCACTGGACAATGAGGTCATTGCACTCCAATCATCTCACCACTGGACAATGAGGTCACTGCACTCCAATCATCTCACCACTGGACAATGAGGTCACTGCACTCCAATCATCTCACCACTGGACAATGAAGTCACTGCACTCCAATCATCTCACCACTGGACAATGAGGTCATTGCACTCCAATCATCTCACCATTGAACAATGAGGTCACTGCACTCCAATCATCTCACCACTGGACAATGAGGTCACTGTACTCCAATCATTTCACCACTGGACAATGAGGTCACAGAACTCAAATCATCTCACCACTGGACACTGAGGTCACTGTACTCCAATCATCTCACCACTGGACAATGAGGTCACTGTACTCCAATCATCTCACCACTGGACAATGAGGTCACTGCACTCCAATCATCTCACCACTGGACAATGAGGTCACTGCACTCCAATCATCTCACCACTGCACAATGAGGTCACTGCACTCCAATGACCTCCATAGTCACCAGATCTCATCCAATAGAGCAGTTGTTCTCAACCTCAGTCCTCAAGTACCCCCCAACAGGCCATGTTTTGGGATTTTTTATTAGATAACATAGATGTCCAAAATACTAAGCCATTGGGGTTGATTTACTAAAGCTGGAGAGTGCAAAATCTGGTGCAGCTCTGCATAGAAACCAATCAGCTTCCATTTTTTTTTTGTCAAAGCTTAATTCAACAAGCTGAAGTTAGAAGCTGATTGGCTACCATGAACAGCTGCACCAAATTTTGCACTCTTTAGTTTTAGTAAATCAACCCCATTGACTCTGATTTAAAGCACCTGTGCAAAATAAAGGAAAACTTGCAAACATTGCCTCAGGTACTTGAGGACTGAGGTTGAGAACCACTGCCATAGAGCACCTTTGGGAGGTTCCGGAATGGGAGATTGGCATCATGGATGTGCAGCCAACAAATCTGCAGCAACTGTGTGATGTTATCATTGTCTTTATAGACCAAAATCTCTGAGGAACGTTTCCAACATCTATGCCACCAAGAATTAAGGCAGCTCTGAAGGCAAAAGAGGGTCCAACCCGGTACTAGCAAGGTGTACCTAATAAAGTGGCCGATGAGTGTATATATACATTTTCAATGGGTTACAATGACCGTTTTTTGATGTCAGCGTTATTCCATAAAGCTGGTCCTATTATCCACAGCTGAGCCACTATGAACATGTTGGCTGCAGATGTGACTACGGATCAATGTAACACTTCAGACTTCAAACTGCGTGCGCTCAAGAGAACCCCGAGGGGGGTGACGGACTGTCAGCAGGTAGTGATCATGACCCCCTCCCCCCCAGAGCATTGTACTGTATTTTGTATAAGGCAGACAGCAGTGTAATCCAACATGACATCTCTATGGTAATTTCATGTTCTACAAAGCTTTATATTCTGGAAGCCGAAATATCATTAAATTTGAATATTCCTCCTAAGGCACAGTTGTCTAAGATGCTGTATGGCTCAAAAAACAAATATAGAAACAGTAAAACGCTCACTGGAATAAAATATGGGAGAATATCTAACAAAGGAGAATACACCCATGCTCGCTTTCCAAGATAGAACTGCCAGCATTCCTGCTAGAGGAAATTTGGGAGGGTGAATCGAAACAAGAGTCACAGCTGAAAAAGAGATTTTCCACCTTCGGAGATAAAATGGAAAGACGCTCGTCTGCCTTCTAATTGGCAGGCATGTCCGGCTCAGTGCTCCGGCAGACTAGGAAACAATGCAGCACCGGTGAGTCCGCCAATACTATTCCACCTGTCAACTGTTGACTGCCTTATCAGTTCAGCATTTCCCAATGCCATCTACAGAACATTGCTCTTTACACTACAACTTAAGGCCCCCATACACACGGTACAATTATCGGCGGAAAAAAGTGGTACGACAGTCTGTTGTGCGATAATCCGACTGTTATGCCCTGTACACACAGTTCGATGATCGAACGTACGATTGCGTCAAATCGTATGTTGGCTGTGAAGGGGTTAACCTGCAGGGGGCGCTCTAAGGGTTAACTGTGTTCCCTGGGTGTGTTCTAACTGTGTGTGGGCTGCCCTAGCAGGGGAAGGGGAGTGATCACAGCTTCCATATAGAGGAAAGCTGTGATCACAGCCCTTCCCCCCTCTCCCAGAATGGAGATCCGTGTTTACTTACACGGACCTCCGTTCTTTCATGGCAGGGGGGGGGACATCGCGGGTAGCCGGCGGAGATCGAGTCCGCCTCACCCGCTCCCTGGCCCCCCCCGAACACAGTTAGCGCGCAGGCGCCTCCGGCTGCGCGCGCTCACAGTGCATGATATCGCAGCCGCCGTCGTATTCGTAAAATTGTTATGAATATATATTTGAAATGAAATCTTTATTATTTTTGTCAAAAACATGGTGTGGGCAGAAATTCTGCCAGTCGCAGGTTGTGTCACGCCCCTCCAGGCTGTGTCTTAGAATAACAGGGAGGTGAAGCCTCCGTCAATCTACATGCAATATCCCACCCCCATTGTGTTTAGTTGGTTAGTGGATCTGGAGAAGGAGGGAGGGAGGGAGGGAGTGGGCTGTCATTTACCACTGTGTATACACCCACATGTGTGACTCTATAGTCATATGGGTAGCTCATATGTGATAGGGAGGAAATTCTCAGGGTAGAAAACAAACTGAAAACTGAGCATGTGCAGAGACGCTAACACTGTTCTGCAGAATCCTCAAATGAATTGGGGACATGAACAGAAGGGGGAGACAGCGAGCAGCAGGATCAAGCAGGTTTTTTGAAGAATTCAGAAAACAAATCCCATAGTGACTGAGTGAGTATGAACAGCATGTAATCATAGGTGTGTGCAGCCTATTGCATTAGGGTGTGCACCCCAAAGTTCAAACACACACTACTGATTACTCACGATGTTCATTCAGAAAGGGAAAGAGCCGGTAAATGACATAATTACCGGCCCCTGCCCCCACTCATCCTAAAACATCCCCGCAGCAACAGCTGGCGGGAGAGGAGGGAGACCGGTAACACTGTGGGGGGGAGCCAGGGCAGTTGGTGGAATCTGTGCTGTACAGGGTGATTAGGGTGTGCCTGGGCACACCTGGCATACCCTGTGCGCATGTCTATACATGTAATATAGGATGTATTGCTCGTTTTTAATAATGTGGGTTTAATGACACTTTAAGTCTAAGGAATTTCAAAAGAGGCTCTACTATTTACCTGTACTCCACACTGCACTCTACTCCTCTTCCTGAAGCTGTGGCCTATGGGTGGAGCCTCAGCATCATCATGTACAGTGCAGGGCTATTATCCCTGTATTGTACATGGTGGAGGCTGGTGAATGATTGATCGTGCCTGGAGGGGTCCAGGAGCAGCTTACATGGGGACTGATCGCATAGATCATGGAAACCTGCTGGAGAAAGGAATAAGGTAAGTAAAGCAACCTCTTCTACAATCCCCTAGATTTGTTGAACATTTAATTTTTTTGGTGCCTAGAGTTGGACTTAAATTTTTCATTTAAAGCAGATTATAACTCAAAACTTGACTTTAGGTTTGCTGGTTTCTCTTGCAGAGGGCTTTAAAAAAAATAGCTGCCTGGCCTCAAACACTTCTTTTCTTTGGGCAAGGTCCCTTGGAACCTACTCATATTTCCAGTATTGGCGAAGGACCAGATTCCTGCAAGGCACAGGCTCTAATTGGCTGCCTCTGCTTGCGTTTTGCCCAAGCAAGGCAAGATAACAGGCCCTTTTAACTGCCACCTTTCCTAGTTGTACATGCTCACTAATAATAATTTGGCCATCGGGGCATAGAGAAACCCATGTCTACGTTCCAAGGTGCAAATCCAAGTTAAGGCTTAAACTGGCCTTAGATGGATCCACGTTTGGCTGGTTCGGCAAGGGTGGTCTGAATTAAATTAGTGTGCCCAGTCCATTCAACAAAATGTAATCATTTGATCGAACTTTGTCAAAGAGACATGCTGGAAAACTTTTGTTGATCAGTGGCTGCAGCCACTGATCAATGTATTCTGACAGCGGCAAGGCCCACTATCAGAATACAATGTCCCGGAGGGTGAGATTCTTCCATTCACCTCATTTGTGTGGATGGAGGAATCTTCCATTTTTTTTTTTACATTCAGCCTGCTGACTGAAAGAAAGGAAAAAAATACCCACCTATGGCCAACTTTAGACAGGGTTGGAGTTTGTCTACTATCCCAATGCACCAGAGTTGAGTCCTTAAGGGGCCAGTCACAAAGCAGTAGCACTTTCCCATTTGAGAAAACCGAGTGAGCCACATGGTCTCAATTCCCCAAAGTACTGGGTGTTTATGTTTCCAGTAAATCACTGGTCTCCAAACTGCAGCCCTGGGGCCGGATGCAGCTCTTTGCTTGCTTTTATCCAGCCCTTTACTAGCTTTTACCAGCGAAGGGCACAATATCTCCCAATGACAGCCAACGATGGGGCCAATTCCTTCCAATGACAGCCAACGATGGGGCCAATTCCTTCCAATGACAGCCAACGATGGGGCCAATTCCTTCCAATGACAGCCAACGTTGGGGCCAATTCCTTCCAGTGACATGAACGATGGGGCCAATTCCTACCAATGACAGCCAATAATGGGACCAATTCCTACCAATGACATTCAACAATGGGGCTAATTCCTACCAATGACATTGAACGATGGGGCCAATTCCTACCAATGACAGCCAACGATGGAGCCAATTCCTACCAATGACAGCCAACGATGGAGCCAATTCCTACCAATGACAGCAAACAATGGGGCCAATTCCTACCAATGACATGAACGATGGGGCCAATTCCTACCAATGACATGAACGATGGGGCCAATTCCTACAAATGACAGCCAACGATGGGGCCAATTCCTACCAATGACATGAATGATGGGGCGCAGTTCCCTCCGATGATACCAACAATGTGTCCCAATGACACCAATGATGGGGGGTAATTCCTCTCAATGACAACAGTGGTGGTTGATTTTTTACTCCCACTGATGCTGGGACATTCTGTACTCCCGATGGCCACAGTCCGGCCCCCCTTAAGACTGAAGGACTGTAAACTGGCCCTTTGTTTAGAAAGTTTGGAGATCCCTGCAGTAGATGAATGGAGAGCTTGGGGATCAATGCCCTACATAGGTAAAGCACGGGCTCACTTTACTAGCTGGGCTGCCATAAGTAGGAACCCAGCCATAAGCGTGAATGAAGTGATGGATGTCCATGTACATGGGGAATTTGGAACATGGCTGCATCCAGGCTACAGGCGGTGGTCATAGTCTTGCTCCCCTTGTCTCCCCCAGCATTTTAGAGACTTATTAAACAAGAATATGTGAACGTGTGAAAGGTATAGTTTGTTATGTGGGAACAAACAAGGAAGACTCTGGGTTATCTTGTCCCAAGTGAGCTTGTTATGACTAAGCAATGAGCCTGTCTTCTGGAAATTCCCAGGAGTTTGGATGTCTAGAGTGGGTCTGGTTGGTATTATTGAGGCATAGGTCAAATGTTTAATCAGCTTCTTTGCATAGATGGTGAAAATGCTATGAATATATTCTTGAAACGTAGGAGTACTATGTATATACAATCAATAAACTCGGATTATATCTTTACTGCACATGGCAGCAGCCTGGGTTCTTCTACAACACGCAGCAGGAATCCTTTATGCAAAGGCTTGACGATGCCAATCAGGGCGGCACAGTGAAGCTCTCCAGAGCAGAGCTAAAGGTTTATTGCTATGTGGCTTCCACTCACAGTGGGTGAGGAAGGAGGGGGGAAGATTTAAAGGACAACTTTTATAAAACTGAAGTTGTCCTTTAAGCATAATTCAAGCATCAGAAATAATTTTAACCGTTTCCCAACCGGTTCGCGTACTGCTGCAGAGTGGCTGGATAGCGCAAATTGGCGTTTATAAATGGCGGCTCACGCGTGTGTGGCTAGCAGGCGGGAGCACGCTTCCGGTGGCGCGCTCTCGTGCCCGCCGCACTCTCCAGCAGTATGGCTGACACAATGTCCGCACGTGACCCGTGATTGCCTGTCACAGAAGAAAAACGGGGCACCGCGGGTGTAAACACGACGGTTCCCCGCTCTGTCAGGCGGTATGTAAAAGATCTACTGATCCCTGTCACTGGGATTGGTTAGATCTCTTATGCCCCTGGCAGCCCAGCCCCCATACAGTTAGAACACGCCTAGGGAACACAATTAACGCCTAGATCGCCCCCTGCAGGTTAGCCCCTTCACTGCCAATGACATTTACACAGTAATCAGTGGATATTTGCATTTTTGATCGCTGTATAAATATCATTGGTCCGCTGCAATATCACAGTCCCGATTAAAAATTGCAAATCGCCGCCATTACTAGTAAAAAAAAAAAAAGTAAAAATGCCACAAATTCTCATGGTTTGAAAACACAGCAACTTTTGTGCAAACCAATCAATAATCACAATTTTTTTTTTTTTTATCACAAATATGAGGAAGAATATAAACTGGCCAAAACTGATGAATAAATTTGTTTAATATATATATATATATTTTTTGGATTTGTATTCTAGCAAAAAGTAAAAAATATTGTTTTCTTTTTTTCAAAATTGTCGCTCTATTTCTGTTTATAGCGCTGATCAGAAATGATGCAGAGGTGATAACATACCACCAAAAGAAAGCTCTATTTATGGGGGGAAAAGGGCACTGATTTTGTTTGGGTACAACGTCGCACGACCACACAATTGTCCATTAAAGCGACGCCGAGTGCTCTGGTCCCAAAGGGGGAAATCCTTCCAGTCCTTAAGTGTTTAATATTTCTTTTTACCAGAAACCCTCTTTGAAGCCCAACTCCAGACGCCAAGGAAAAGAAAACTTTGCAATGGGCCCCCCCTCACACACACTGCAAGGGTTAAATGCTCATAACGTCTAGGGGGAGATGAGGATACTGCATGTCTTACCTTGTTACCGCCCTGGCTTTGTCCTCTTCTGTGGGTGGTCCTTTGGCATCATTGGGTACAAATCAGGGCTATTAACCCTGCACTGTATGTAGAGGAAGGGAGTGTGCAACCGAGACCAGTAGCGCTTTAGGCAAAACTTTTTTTGTTTTAATTTTTAATAGAGTAAGGGATTTCTTTTTGTCATCTCTGTCCCATTGCAGAGATTTCGCTTCACTTCTCATAGCTAGGAAGTGAGAGGAAATTGCTGCAAATTAAGGGAATTCCCCCCAGGTCACCAGAACTAGTGTCCCCATTAGAAGATTTCCCCTTTATTACTTTTCTGGGGACAACCTAAAATGTGGGTTTTTCTCTTTCACTTTCAATGATAATGGTAAACTGGACAAATAGAGAGGGTAAATCTCCCTAACGGGGGTACAGACAGCAATAAAAACTGACAGGGGTTCTAATCCCTCTCCACTCTGTCCAAAACTAAAAAAAAAGTTTTGCCTTAACCACTTCAGCCCCGGAAGGATTTCACACTTTAGGACCAGAGCACTTTTTGCGATTCGGCACTGCGCCGCTTTAACTGACAATTGTGCGGTCGTGCGGCGTTGTACCCAAACAAAATTTGCGCTTTCTTTTGGAGGTATTTGATCCCCTCTGCGTCATTTCTGATCCCCGCTATAAACAAAAGAAGAGCGACAATTTTGCAAAAAAACCCCCAAATTTCTTACTTTTTGCTAAAATACAAATCCAAAAAAAAATTGTAAAAAAAACATTTTTTTCCATCGGGTTTGGCCGATTTATATTCTTCCTCATATTTTTGGTAAAAAAAAATGCATTCGGCGTTTATTGATTGGTTTGCGCAAAAGTTGCCGCGTTTACGGACGATGAGAATTAATTTCTGGGTTTTTTTTTTTCTTAGTAATGGTGGCGATATTTTTAGCGGTACTGCAATATTGCAGCGGACATGTCGGACCATTTTGACACTTTTTTGGGACCATTGGAATTTATACAGCGATCAGTGCTATAAAAATGCACTGATTACTGTGTAAATGCCATTGGCAGTGAAGGGGTTAACCTGGAGGGGGCGCTCTAAGGGTTAACAGTGTTCCCTGGGCGTGTTCTAACTGTATGGGGGCTGCCCTGGCTGGGGAAAGGGGATGATCACGGCTTCCATATACAGGAAGGCTGTGATCAGCGCCCTTCCCCCTTCAACAGAACGGAGATCCATACACGGACCTCCGTTCTTTCACTGCGGGGGGGCCATCGCGGGTAGCCGGCGGCGATCGAGTCTGCCGCACCCGCTCCCTGCCCCCCCCCCCCCCAGACCCGCTCACAGCACTAGTTATCGCAGCCGCCGTCATATGACGGCGGTTTGCGATAACGAGCCACTCTGTCGCCGTCAGACTGTGGTCGGCAAGTGGTTAAAGAGGTTGTAAAGGCAGAAGGTTTTTTATTACAATGCATTCTATGCATCAAGATAAAAAAGTCTTCTGTGTGCAGCAGCCCCCCTCAGCCCTCCTAATACTTACCTGAGCCCCCTCTCGATCCAGCAATGTTGTAGGAGTGTCTCGGCTGCCTGGGACTCCCCTCCTCACTGGCTGAGAAAGCAGCGCTGCTCCATTGGCTCCCACTGCTGTCAATCAAAGTCAGTCAGCCAATAAGGAGAGAAAGGGGGTGGGCCGAGGCTCCATGTCTAAATAGACACAGGGAGCTGTGGCTCGGCTTGGGTGCATCCATAGCAAGCTGCACCACAAAGCGCAAACAAACGTGTGTGTGCGTATATATGTCAGAAGGGCAGAGATCGGTGGCAGTAGTTTATTTTTATTTTATTTCTTTTTTTACAATTTTGTTTCTTTTATTTTTTACAATATTATATTTTATTTTTATTTTTTTTACAATTTTATTTAGGAGCCCTGCTGGAAGGGGGGCTTTGGTGAAATATCGGGGGTCCAAATAGGCCCCTGATGTTTCACTTTTGAGACAGAGAAAGGGACTGAGGACAGAGATTCCGCCATCCCTTTCTCTGCAGCCAGGTAGCAGGGGGAATCTGCACAGTACAGGGTGATTAGGGTGTCCCCAGGCACACCTGCCACCCTATGTGCACATGCCTATGGCAAGCTGCTTGCTGAGGGGGCACTCAGCAGGAGGGAGGGGCCAGGAGCACCGAAGAGGGAGACAAGAAGAGGAGGATCTGGGCTGCTCTGTGCATATACACAGAGCAGGTAAGTATAACATGTTTGTTATTTTTAACTGAAAAAAAAAAAGACTGTAGTATCACTTTAATTTAGGAGGTGGCTGCAGGGGACCAGTTGCCCAGCTGTGAGAAATAAGGTAAGTATCCCACCTTATTCCTCTACCGCTAGACAAAACGGAGCATTTAAAGATGAACTCAAGGTATGGATAATTTATACATTATGGATAAACTGATCTGCATCTGAATTCTAAACACAGGTTGGCCACCAACTCCCTGCATCTTCACCTCGCCCAATAAGAGTGCTTTGCATTCATTCAGAAAATGCAAAGCATTCTCTGAATGGCGGCCATGCTGAGCGGCCTGTGTTCACAAGCAGTAGGGTAGCCACTCAGCATGGAACCTGGAAGCTGGGATCCTTCTCTGATTGGATGAGCTGGAGAGGCCACGCTCCCCATCTCATCCAATCAGAGAATGCTTTGCATTCATTTGGAGAATGCAAACCATTCTCTGAATGGCTCCTGTGCCAGTCGGCCAATCACAATGCAGCAGGGCACCCACTCAGCACAGGACCCGGAAGCAAGTGGAGATCAGTGGAGTATCGGTGTCTATGTCAGCGATTTCCAGCTTGCAGGTGCATTGGCCAGGTATGTCATATATAATTACACGGGTCCAAGCTGGGGCAGGGGCACTACCAAGGGTAGTTTGTTTCCTATGCCTAGAGTTGGATTTTAAAACTGTTTCATGTTAGCTGAGTAATTCAAGTGAACTGCAGGAAATCCGTGATTTTGCTTCTGTTACTTAGAACATATGGAATACAACACTCAGCGTGTGTAAAGAGTTACAGAACCTTTGAGGTTTGATTTGCATTAGGAAACATAAATGTTCTCATACAACAGAAATGGATAACATTAAATCTTGCAGCTAGTACAGGACCTCAGCAGATGTTCAGAGCACTATGGAACTCCCCGAAGCTTTCAGTAGTTTCACTTTCTCTATGATGTGAGCCTAAGCTGCTAACGGCGACAGGGGTTGTTTATTAAAAAGGCAACTGATGAAATCAATTTGTGACTTGCCCATGTTATGTAGGAAACACTGCAGCCATGCAAAAGTCCAGCCAACAGTTTTTGGGTCGAGAATGAGGAATGTGAATGAGGCCTTACAGGTCTTGACCTTTCCCCAGCCTGTGACTGGACAGTGCTGATAGGAGGAGAGAGCAGAGTGACATAGAGATGAGCTCATCAGTGTGCTGATTCTTCCTTCACTGTCCAGTCACTGGCTGGGGGAGGGACAAAATCTGAACCTTTTTTTTTTTTTTACTCACAAGGTTGCTTTAACTGACATATGTAGATCAATGTTCAACCCTTTGATCTGCTATGAATGAACCAGAGAAGTTACAATGAAGCCATAATAATATTGCTTTATTGTAACAGTTTTGGATGCTGTAAAAGAGTTATAATGAACCAGGGTTCCTTCAGAGATTGCTAGGGGTTCCTTGACCTGTGGCTGATGTACCCCTCATCTGATGGTGCATAGTGCTAGGGGTCAACGCCACTAGGCAGAGCTGGCTGCATGACACTCTATTTAGCTGTCTGTAAGGGGGTAACTTCTTCCTACTGGCCACCAATGAAAGGGACATTTTTCCCGCTTACCCCAATTACTAGTGTAGCACCTCTAGTGTGCTACTAGTATCAGAGCAGGCAAAACATTTTGGCTCATGGTTAAGTTGTGAGTCATGAAATATGGGTCAGGGTTTATTTGAGATCAGGCCGGATCACTCCTGCAGGCAAGTCTCTGGTGCCTCCCCCTGGTTCTGGAAAGTTGGAGAAAGTTCTGGAAGCTGGAGAGCAGAGACTGGGAGGGTCGTTCTGCATACTCAAGGGAGCTTGGCCAATCCCTAGGCGGTGGGCCTGGCAGAGTGGTGGAGCCGGCCCATTAGTAGGGATGAGTCATGATGGTGGAAGATGGAGATGGAGTGCTAAAAAGTCTGTCGGTGGCCTTTAGGGGCCATCTAGGTCTAGCCCGGAGGATTGGATTGGCTCAGGAAGGATCCGTTCTGCAGTGTGGTGTGTTTGGGAGCAGTGGGACCAAGGAAAGGACAGTGAGTACATCAGCACACTCAGGGACACTACAAGGGGAAGGTCTGCCATATGTAGTCAGCTTTCTAGAGGGACATCAGTGTGCTTGATTCCTTCTTCCTTACTCTGAGAGATCTTCGGAGCAGCCAGGAGGGCCGGTAAGACCTGCTGAGTAGTGGAGCTGGGACCAGATCCACAGAGGGCGGGGAAACACTCCTGCAAGCAGTTACCTCAAGCTTCTGCTACTTTCCAGAAGGGCCTCAGGGCCCTTAGTCTGTTATGGACTTTTGCTTAATCTACAAAGGACTGTGAGTTTGTGCAGAAGGAAGCAGTTCAGGATTTTTGTAAAGAGAGAGGAAGATTGCCCCAAAGTTTTGTTATGTTCATTATCTGCAGGGAATCCCATGAATCCCTTCACCCTATCTAAGTAATTATCCCCTTCACTTACTAACAGTGAAAACCAATGGACACTATTCTGTACTCCTACTTCTGGACTTTTCCCACTTCCTTTGATACGGTTGACCGCCCCCTCCTCCTCAATAAACTTTACTCCCTCGGTCTCCATGACTGTGCTCTTCGGTGGCTCTCGTCCTACCTATCCCACCTCACCTTCAGTGTCACTTACAATTCTACCTCCTCCTCTCCTCTTCCTTTCTCCGTCAGGGTCCCCCAAGGTTCTGTTCTTGGACCTCTCCTATTTTCAATCTACACCTCCTCCCTGGGCCAGCTGATAGCCTTATAGAAAAAACACAAAAGAGAGGGGCGCACCGACCTAGTGCAATACCATAAGACCATTTATTAAGAGTAAAGGAATAAAATATACTCACAAACGGAGCCAGGCTCTGAGGAAGAGGGTTCGCCCTGGAAACGCGTTAGCCTGGTATGTGGACGCAGTCTGGTCCCCCTGTTGAGGTGGAGATTGACCGATTCCTTGGAGGAAGTTTGCATCTATTGTCATGATGTCTTTTATATTGCTCCGTTTGTGAGTATATTTTATTCCTTTACTTTTAATAAATGGTCTTATGGTATTGCACTAGGTCGGTGCGCCCCTCTCTTTTGTGTTTTTTCTATAGTTCCCTTTTGGATTCCCATGGTCCTGAGGAGGGCAGCAAGACCATCAAGTGCTGAGTGAATGCCACGTTTACATAAAATACTTTCGTTGTGGTCTTTTCGCTTTTGGTTGATGTATCTGAGCGCAGGAGTTGTTTCTAATTTTGACCCAGCTGATAGCCTCCCATGGCTTCCAATATCATGTCTACGCTGATGACTCCCAAATTTATCTCTCCCACCCTCAGCTCACTCCATCAGTCTCCTCACGCATCACTAACTTACTAACAGACATATCTGCCTGGATGTCACACCACCACTTCCTCAAACTCAACTTGTCCAAAAGTGAGCTCATAATATTTCCACCCCATGTGCTTCTTTCCCTGACTTCTCTGTCAAGAGCAATGGCACAACCATCCACCCATCCCCACATGCCAGGGTGCTAGGTGTCCTCCTGGACTCTGAACTCTCCTTTTGGCCACACATCCAATCCCTTTCCAAAGCTTGCCGCCTCAACCTCCGCAACATCTCTAAAATACATCCCCTCCTAACCAATGAAACCACAAAGCTCCTGATTCACTCCCTGGTCATCTCTCGCCTCGATTACCGCAACTCCCTCCATATTGGCCGACCTTTAAATAGGCCACCCCCCTTCAGTCCATCATGAATGCCGCTACCAGACTCATCCACCTTACAAACCGCTCAGCGTCTGCCACCCCTCTCTGCCAATCCCTCCATCGGCTGCCATTCGCCCAACTAATTAAATTCAAAATACTAACAATAACTTACAAAGCCATCCACAACTTAGCCCCCAGCTACATCACCTGCCTAGTCTCAAAATACCAACCAAAGTGTTCTCTTCATTCCTCCCAAGACCTCCTGCTCTATAGCTCCCTCATCACCTCCTCCCATACTCACCTCCGGGACTTCTCCCAAGCCTCTCCCATCCTCTGGAATTCCCTACCCTAATCTGTCAGACTATCTCCAAATCTATCCACTTTCAGGCGATCCCTGAAAACTTTTCTCGTCAGAGAACTCTACCCTGCCCCCACCTAACAACTGTACTACTATTTTTTTCATCAGCTCATCCCCCACAATTACTGTATTAGCTTTTGTATCACTTGACCCTCCCTCCTAGATTGTAAGCTCTAACGATCAGGGCCCTCTGATTCCTCCTGTATTGAATTGTTACTGACTGCCCTAATATTGTAAAGCGATGTGCAAACTGTTGGCGCTACATAAATCCTGTATAATAATAATAATACGCTAATAAAAACAAGTTACGGGACTGACTTCTTGTGTTTGGCTGCAAGTGGTGCGGGAATAGGAGAGTCGGTTACCACCGGCTTTTACGGGGGTAGTGCTACACTTGGTTAAAAGTATATGTGAACCCTCGCCTTGTAAAACAACCCATTCAGTTTCAAATAGAAATGATAGGCAAAACTTTTATGTATGTACATGTATATATATAATTATAAATACATGTTCCCCCTTTTTTATGAGTGATCACATACCCTCTGTTCTCAGCTGCATAAGAAGCTCAGAGAGCTGGAGGAAAATAAACAGCAGCACACTGGTCTTCCCGGGGGCCGGGGTCAGTGTCTGATCATTGGAGGAAATCAGGCTGTTTTCAGCTAGAAAACAGACTACACTGTGCTCTCCTGCCTAGTGTGGTCAATTTCTGATAGGAAAGCAGAGGGACTGGCAGGAACACAAGGCATTGCACACAAAGGAAGCAATATAAAGAGAGCAGAATACTTTTTCCTATACATAGATGGTACAGCTGCCGCATATCGGGAATATCAAATGTTGGGTTTACGTATTCTTTAACCAGTTCCACACTGCCTACCGTCTATTTACGGCGGCAGTGTGGACACTGGGCGCGAATCGCCGCAAAAAAGCGCGATCTGCGAGTGGCCACTAGGGGGCACGCGCCCACCGTACTCCTGAGGAGTGTGCCCGTGGCTCGGGGGGACCCGATGTCCGCCGGCGAGCCGCGATGAGCGGCCACAGGCAAAGAACGGGGAACCGCCGAAGTAAACACGCGCGGTTCCCCGCTCTGTTATGGGGGCATGGGTGATCTACTGATCCCTGTCACTGGGATCAGTTAGATCTCTCATGCCCAAGGTAGCTCAACCCCCCCCACAGTTAGAACACACCCAGGGAACATAGTTAACCCCTAGCTCCCCCTGCAGGTTAACCCCTTCACTGCCAATTACATTTATACAGTAATCAGTGGACATTTAAATTTCTGATCGCTGTATAAATATCATTGGTCCTAAAAAAGTGTCAAAAATGTCCGACATGTCCGCTGCAATATCGCATTACCGCTAAAAATCGCAGATCGCCGCCATTACTAGTAAAAAATAAAAAAATAAATAAAAACCCCAGAAATGAATTCTCACCATCCGTAAACGCGGCCACTTTTGCGCAAACCAATCAATAAACGCTGATTGTGATTTTTTTTTTATCACAAATATGAGGAAGAATAGAAATCGGCCAAAACCGATGAAAAAAAATGTTTTTTTTTTATTATTTTTTTTTTTTTTTGGATTTGTATTTTAGCAAAAAGTAAGAGATTTAGGTTTTTTTGCAAAATGGTCGCTCTTCTTTTGTTTATAGCGGTGATCAGAAATGACGCAGAGGGGATCAAATACCACCAAAAAAAAAGCTCTATTTGTGGGGAAAAAAAGGACGCAAATTTTGTTTGGGTACATCGTCGCACAACCGCGCAATTGTCAGTTAAAGCGACGCAGTGCCGAATCGCAAAAAGTGCTCTGGTCCTTACCTGGGAAATTCTTCTGGGGCTGAAGTAGTTAATCTGGGGTTCTCAAAAACCTGGGAATTATTTTAAGAGTAAAAAAATTGAGAAAGGGTGCTGTAGATGCTGTTCTGTGAGTGTCAGTTCACACATGAGCAGAAAGTTCTGCTTCTGTGTAAATGAAACAAGTCCCGGCTGTAAA
Organism: Glandirana rugosa; assembly: GCA_018402905.1. Classification (NCBI taxonomy): domain Eukaryota; kingdom Metazoa; phylum Chordata; class Amphibia; order Anura; family Ranidae; genus Glandirana; species Glandirana rugosa. Next base: position 234,937 of record BLSH010160786.1, on the reverse strand, counting down.
ACTGACAGCCGGGGATTGCCAGAGCGCTGCAGAGGAGAAAGAGAGGCTACAATTATGTGTGTCATTTATATCTGCCTTGAGATCGGCATTCAATAGAAATGAACACATGACAAGAGATTCAGCAACACTATACAGCAGAGATATGCAATTAGCGGACCTCCAGCTGTTGCAGAACTACAAGTCCCATGAGGCATAGCAAGACTCTGACAGCCACAAGCATGACACCTAGAGGCAGAGGCATGATGGGACTTGTAGTTTTGCAACAGCTGGAGGTCCACTAATTGCATATCCCTGCTATACAGGAACAAGCATTCCGATCAATAGTTGTGTCTTCACTTGCTGCATACTTGTTCCAGGCAATTGCAGAAAAATCTCAGCAATGGCAGGTTTTGTGTTTCTCTTATGACCAGTTATTCACAATAGATTATTTGCCTTAAAATCAATGACACAGGGACCTCTGTATTATCCACATGCCCTGAAACGCCCCTCTTTCTCACAGACATTCCATGTATAATTATGGCTGGGTTTTGCATGGGTCACTTTTGGCTAATTTGTACTATTTTCAGCATCAAATTCCCCCCAGAGTATATTAAAGAAAATGAGAGGTAGCTGCACCCAGCAGTCTTCACTAATTTTCGAGCAAGAGTCATTTATCAGCATTACTTTGATGAAAGGCTTGTTGCTACAGGCAGTCAACTCCCCTGAGCCGCTAAATAAGCACACAACATATGTCGCTCAATGGTCCCAAAATCTTCTGTTAAAGCGGTGGCCAGTGGTTTTACTCAAAAATCCTTACACAGGGACTTCCCCCTCTCTGTTTTCAAGTCTAATTCATTTTAATAAAAACTAAAGGAAAACTCCACTATCACAAAAATAAATAAAAGCTACACCGGCCATTTTGTAATTTAAAGAGGAATTCTAGTTATGGATATTTTATACATAATTACATTGATCCAGCATAAACCAATGTAACTATGTATATACCATACCTGGCTGATGTCCCTGGAATTCAGAAATCACTGAAGTAGACACAACAACTTCAGTGATCTCCGCTGTCTTCCGGGTCCCGAAAAGGCCACCTTGCTGCATTCTGAACACAGAAGACCAGTCGCTCAGCACAGGAGCCATTCAGAGAATGCTATGTAATGCAAAGCGTTCTCTGATAGGACAAGCTGGAGAGAGGGATGTCACCACCCCAACTCTTCACCTTGTCCAATCAGAAGACAGGCTGGATGCATTCTCTGAATGAATGCAAAGCATTCGCTGATTGTAAGAGGTGGAACGCGTAAAGCACCATCTTGCCTCTCCACATTGTCCAATCAGAGAAGGCTTTGCATTTATTGAGAAAATGAGCAGGCAATGTCCTGTGGTCAGAATGCAGCAGGGCAACCACTAAGCAAAGGACCTGAAAGCTAGTGGAGATCACTAGAGTAGCGGTATCTACTTCAGTGATTTTCAGCTTCCAGGGGCATTGGCCTCGAACTGGACCAATGTAACTATGTTACTTATCTTGCATATATGATATGCATTTCGCAGTCAGCAAGAGCTTAAAGCAGCCTTTCTCAAATTTTTCAACACTGAAGTACCCTAGAAATTCCTTTCCAGTCTCAGGGAACCCTTACTAAAAATGACTATATCTACAACTCATGATACATTAGTGTGATGGTCAGTGGGAAGAATGCTCCTTACACTTGTGGTCATTGGGAAGAATTCCCCACCTTACCGATAGCTAAAATGATCAATGATGTCATTGGGAACTTATCTGAGAGGTGGAAATTGCTCATTGCTCAAGGAACCCCAGGAACCTATAGAGCAGTGGTTCTCAACTCCTGTCCTCGGGACCCACTAATGTCCAGGTTTGCAGGATAACTGAAATACATCACAGGTGATATCATTTACTGCTCAGTGATTGCAGTTTTCTAGTCTGCATCTCCCCAAGGTAATACTTAAAATCTGGCCTGTTGGTGGGTCCTGAGGACAGGAGTTGAGCACCACTGCTGTAGAGGAACCCTAGGGTTCTATGAAGCCTGGTTGAGAAACCCCGGTTTAAAGGATGAGTGAACCTTAAAAAGTGCACTTCCCCGTAGACTTCTATGGGACCATTTTCTCATTTCTGGCCTAGAAGTCTATGGGGCTGCAATGCCCAGGCATGGTCAGGACAGTGAAGATTTGCACTACTGGGCGACCTTGTATTGAGGCAAGTATGCATATGTAGAGGGGGAATTTGGGTTAGGTTAGGTCAAGGGTAGGATGAAAAAAGATTGAATGCACTTTGTTCCGAAGGGCACTTATATTTTCATTTACTTTTCTCAAAGAAGAATAAGGTCAGCCATAGACAGTTCAAATCATTTGATTTGAACCATGTATGAGCAATTGCGCAGGCTGAATGTACCAAGTTGATCGATCAATCAACTTGGGTACAACCAGCCTGCTGGATCTTACATGTGATTATCGCTAGCGGCTGAATTAACCGCTAGCAATAATCACTGTCTTCTCCCAGCGGGGACAGCTTCTGTTGTTTTGATGGGGGAATCATTCAAATCTCTTTCCTGTAACCTGTGGTTGCAGAAAATAAATTTGCACCGTGTATGGCCTGCTTAAATTAATTTTAGTTGCTCTTTTCCCCTAGCTGAGATCCTCTACAGCTCTTCAGCAATTCAGTTGCCCTTCCGTGTGCTCTTTCCAAGCAGCATCAATCCATTTTGTTACCTGGTGCCCAAAATTGATCTTCCTATTCAAGATGAGGTCTTTCTAATGATTCCAACTGAATAGGAAAAATAAGGCAGAACAGGTATATAGGTGACCAGCTTTAGATATATACCCGAGCAGAAGGCGACTTTCACCCGCTAAGGAGGGTGGCAGGAAGTCCCCCACAAAGCAGAATGCCAAAATAAAGCTTGATAGGGAAAGCAGGAAAGCTTTAGGTCCTAGGTCAGTGAGATGCATGGGCAGGAAGGAAAGGGGATGTCCTTGCATTATTAGAACGCATCGTGCAGCTAATATTTTCTCTGCCTGCAGGCCTGCATTGACAGCAGCACCCCCACACACACACACACACACACACACACATACTGCTGTCTTATACACAGATCTAATGCCTGCAGCGTAAACACCGTTCCCTTATTGCGTCAGCCCTCAAACATCACCAAACATTTACCGGCTTCTCTATTACGAGGATGCATTGTGATTATTTTAGTCCCATTGATAAAAGACAGCCTTGGGCAAAGATAAGGGACCATGCTCACAGACTGGCATTTTCACAGACTGGCATTATTTCGTTCAGTCTCCAATACATCTATTTGTGCCTCCAAAAAGAGGTTACCATCAAATTACTTTGCCATGGACTTTTGCCTTTAGTTATACTTTAAGGTTCTTGGACACCTTAAACATTCTAATTTCTTAGGACATAACCCATGCGCCCTGCTCCTCCTGACCTACCAGCTGTTCTGCCAATACTCAAAATGAGCAAAGTAATGGTTCACTTTAAACAAATGTATGCTTTAAACATTTTATCAAAATTCCTAGGTTGTACCCCATATGCTCTGGTCCTGCCCACCTACCAGCTGTTCTGCCAATACTCAAAATGGCTAAATTATAGTTTCACTTTAAATAGTTTGGTCTTTAATACACCTGTTTGTGCCTCCAAAAAAAGATTACCACCAAATGACGTTGCTATGGACGTATATATATGTAAACATAAGGCCGATTTGAGAGGAAGCCTATAAACTGATCAGCGTGTTTCAGGATTGTGAGAGAACACTGAAGAAGGGAAACCCCATGAAACCACAGGATGAACGTAATCAGTTAAGGTGCTTGGACACCTTAAACATTCTATATAATGTTCTAGGGCATACCCTATACGCCCTGCTCCTCCTCACCTATAAGCTGTTTTGCCAATACTCTGAATGGGTAAATTATAGTTTCACATGAAACAGTTTGGTTTTTAATACATCTGTTTGTGCCTCCAAAAAGAGTTTACCATCAAATAACTTTGCCATGGACGTATACATATATATACACATGGTAAGGTCAGGTTGACAGGAAGCTTATAAACTGATCAACATGTTTCAGGATTATAGGAGAACACCATAGAATCCAGGGAAAGCCCATGAAACCACAGGATGAACTTAATCAGTTAAGGTCCTTGGACACCTTAAACATTCTATCTAATTTCCTAGGGCAGACCCCATAGGCCTTGTTCCTGTCCACCTACCATCTGTTCTGCCAATACTCCGAATGTGGAAAATACAGGTTCACAGGATTAAATTGTTTGGCTGTTAATACATCTGTCTGTGGCTTCAAAAAGAGCTTACGATCAAATGACATTGACATTGATGTATATATAAGTACATTTGGTAAGGCCAATTTGAGAGGAAACGTATAAACTGATCAGCATGTTTCAGGATTGTGGGAGAACACCATAGAATCCAGGGAAAGCCCATTAAACCACAGGACGAACTCAATCATTTAGGGTCCCTGGATGAACACCTTAAACATCCAACTTCCTAGGGCATACCCCATATGCCCTGGTCCTCTTGACCTACCAGGTGTTCTGCCAATATTCAAAATGGGCACAGTAATGGTTCACTTTAGTACCAGGCAGACCTTTCACCACAAAGTTGATGGTAAATCTCAAAAATTGGGATATGGAGATAAGCGCAAGTCCTGACACCGTGCCAAATACTCTAATGGGGTATCTATAACTCAAACTCACTATGAAAACTAGGTACTAATAATTAATAAAGTGCATAAACTATATAAACAAACATGTGCTAATATACAAATGGGATATCTCCTAGTTCTGCAAATCTGCAGAATATCATGCAAAAATACATAAAGTGCAATCCAAGTAGTGCAAAAATACAAATAAAGGGCAATCCAAGTAGTGCAAAAATACAAATAAAGTGCAAAGAAAGCCACGCAGTAGTGAAAAATATTGAGAATTATTAGAAAATATTAAATCTAATAGGCCAAACAAATGTTCGTATGGTGTTCAATGAAAAATAAAATCAAAACCATGTCCAATATTGGAATATTCCAAAAGTCTTTACCAAACCCACAAAGTGCTCCACCACAGTGTGAATCCTTCACCACTCTCTCTTGATAAAACTCACCAGAGTAAATGGCTGCTAAAATTATAAACCAGCAATTGAGCTCATTCTCCCCCCTGTAGTCATTCGGTCTATCTTCAATCAGAGTCCCATCCCATAGGTCTTGCCATCCAACATGTAAGATTGAACAGAAGGAAGGAGGCTTCCCATAGTGTAAAAACGTTCAACAGACGTTTATTAAAAACAGTAAATGTTCCACTCACATGTTATAAGTGCTTGAGCCCGCACTATGGCATACATGCTCAGTTGCAAAAGCCCTTCCCCTCTGGTCCTATCACAGACCGCGAGCTCCGGGAAATCGTTAGCGTCCCTGCCTCACTCTACGCACGTTTCGTCCAATGACGTCCTCACGGAGCTGCAGGTAAATCTCAAAAAGACTGTACAATCAGTTTGTAATGGTAACCATTTACGCAGCGCTTTACTTATATATTGTACAATCACATCAGTCCCTGCCCTCAACGAGCTTACAATCTAAGGTCCCTAACTCACATTCATACATACACCTACTAGGGCCAATTTATACAGAAGCCAAATAACCTACCAGCATGTCTTTGGAGTGTAACCGGAGTATCCGGAGGAAACCCAGGCAGGCACAGGAAGAACATGCAAACTCCAGGCAGGTAAGCAGGATTTGAACCGAGGACCCCAGTGCTGCCAGGTGGAAGTGCTAACACGTTTTGTATATAGTTCATCTAGATCAGTGGTTCTCAACTCCGGTCCTCGGGACCCACTAACAGGCCAGGTTTGCAGGATAACTGAAATGCATCACAGGTGATATCATTTGCTGCTCAGTGATTGCAGTATTCTAGTCTGCATCTCCCCAAGGTAATACTTAAAATCTGGCCTGTTGGTGGGTCCCGAGGACCGGAGTTGAGAACCACTGATCTAGATGCTTCCAAAAACCCAAATCCTTAGGCGTTTCGTGAACAGCATGCGCTTAATTAGGATGAGATCAACACAGGATCTGGAATCATATTCAGCAATATATAAACCGTGTTCGGATTGTGCTCCAGAGGCTACTGACAGGTGGTGAGGAAGACATGCGTCGCCTCCTCATTGCCTGCATGCAGTTGCGTGGCGTTTGTGGTGCTTCACCATTGACTTGAATGTGTAGCTACAAGTTAGGTCAACTTTGGTGCGGGCGGGAAGCATCGTGGCCGTGGCATGTAAACACCCCCATCTGCTGCTACCTGCACCATAAGGAGGGAGGTTAGCGGGCAGCAAAAAACATGCATTTTTGTCACCCTTTAACTGCAAGTCTAAACAAGCCCTTACTTATTATTGTGAATGGAACTATCAGCAAATTACGTTTTTATAATAATTTTGGGATTTTAGGATATAAAAATTAAGTTATACATTTTACATGCTTGGTTATATTATATCAATATCAAACGCCCAGACGTGGGTCCCGGTTCACAATGATACGGCGTGAATTTGCTCCGACTTCTGTGCGGATTCTGCACTACATCCTAATCGCACTCCGCTCATGCGAACCACTGTGGGTGTGAATGTTAACGACCCCCGAAATTGGGTGTGAACACCCATGCAATCTGATTCTGGTACGAACAAAATAGTATCCGGCACATTTTTGGTGCAGATTCTGTGCAATTGAAGCGTCAGGCTTCGCGCAATGCAGTTTGCTGCGATTGCCGACGATTCAAAACACCTATGCGTTAATGCAACCTTAGTGTTGAACCTACATGAATTTCTATATCAGAATCAGTGGCGGTTGGTGGTATATTTCGGGGGGCAGCAAACAATGCACCCACAGACAACCCCCGGTTGATCAGTCGTTGAGCCCTGCACTTACCCCCAGGCAGCGCTTCATTACAGGTGGCGGCTTCTTCATCCTCTGCGTCTCCTCCAGCGGCCTCCACATCTCCTCCCTCCTTGGCATGGTCCAGTAGGATCGCCAGCCGTTTTGGCCAATTGGGAAACGGGAGGAGATTCAGTGTGAAAATAGAGAATATTCATTTGCTATTGTCACACAACTGGGTGTGCTTTGCCCCCCGAGCCCACCCTTTTTTAAAGCATATTAGAGCCTCTGGCTCTAATCATGTGCTTTGGAAAAAAAGCACCCCCCCATTGTAATCTATGCGTCCAGCGCCCCGAATGTAGATTAGGGGGCCGGATGCATGGATAGGGGGGTCCCCTAATGGACAGGCCGCCACTGAACAGAATGTTGGTACATTGAGTCACACATCTTTTTCTGTTCTGCAGCATTTGACAGAGAGTTCTCAAATGCTGAGCTTAGAGCTACTGTGGCAGGGGAGAGAGGAGGTTGGAATCAGAGAATGAGCTAGCTCCTGTGATGGTGGAGGTGAGCCGTTGGGAGAATCTTAGCAACATCCTAGCAACAAGGCAGGAAAAGCTGATGCCTCTCCGGGAGTTTTTCAATTAGGCTTCATGAGGCAGTTAAATGGCTTACACCTATAACAAGAGCATTATTCAGCCAAAGCTGCACAGTTTGTTTTTACCTAAAGCTGCCTCTTACCTGCATAGACAGGTGAGCAGGGGCGGCCCGTCCATTGTGGACTTCAAAATAGGGTGGGCTCAAAGCACAGCGCATTGCTCCTGAAGCCCATCCAGGTGTGTTTCAACAGCAAATGAATATTCGCTGTTGCACACTGATCCTCCTCCTGGCCACTCGGGAAGCGGGTCTGATACCCATCACCCGATTGGCTGAAAGGACAGGCGATCCTATTGGAAGCCTAGAAGGAGGGGAGGAGATGCACAGCGGAAGCGAGGAGCAGAAGTGCTGTGGCCGAGCCTGGATGCCCGATCCCCGCTGCTGCCTGGTGCCCCGATCCCCGCCGCACCTCAGATCCCCGATCCCTACCCCTGCCTGGTGCTCCGATCCCCACCGCTCCTCAGATCCCCGCCGCTGCCTGGTGCCCTGATCCCTCCCGCTCCTCGGATGCTTGATCCCCGCCACTGCCTTGTGCCCAGATCCCCGCGGCTCCTTAGATGCCACCAATGCCCGCTGCCTAGATGGGGTAAGTGCCGGTGGACCGATCGGCAGACAGCGGGGGAGGGGTCAGATCCCCGATTCCCCACCCCTGCCTGGTGCCCCGATCCCTCCCGCTCTTCGGATGCTCGATCCCCGCCACTGCCTTGTGCCCAGATTCCCGTGGCTCCTCGGATGCCCACCAATGCCCGCCGCCTAGATGGGGTAAGTGCCGGTGGACTGATCGGCAGACAGCGGGGGAGGGGATGGGTAGGTTTGAGGTGCCTCGCTATGCTGTACGACAAATCAATATGTGGAACATGCGTATAATTAGGATCTATTTTATAGCAGCAATATTTCAAAACATACACACATTCCTAAAATAGCTGAACCCCAGCAATCAGCAGGAGTGTTGGGTTTTCTATGTTCTCCCAGACAGCGAAATTCCTTTAAGATCACCAAATAAGAAAACAAATAATGGAAACTTGAAAGGACCTCGATCAACAGGCAAATACAAGTTTACATTGATCTTCATCCCTAAATAAAAGCTGATTTCTATGAAAGCAAAGCAAATGCAGATGTGTGATGTGTTCTGTATCGGCTAAGTCATCTGTCACGGACTTTACATCCTGCGAAACAAATGAATCGCATGACTTCAAGGGTCTATTTTTCCGATAGATCTAGAGCTGATTCTAGAATGTTACAGTCCACTTCAAAGTCTATTGTCGGTGTTCTCAGTCCCACTGAGCTCCCAGCCTCATAATACTCCCACATCACATTGTATTCTTTAATTATACATAAAAGTCAGCCAGGTTACTTAGCAAACTGCCGGGCCGAGGTCTGCCTCAGAAAAGGCTTCTAAAGCCTCCTAAACACCATCGCCGTTTCATTCAAGCTGTCATCATCTGGGTCTCATCTTGCAACTTTAATGTGTTTGTCGAAAAAAAACTCAAAAAAAGGTAAAGCTGAACCCTGGGGGAAATGTAAAAACTGCCCTAGCAATGGGACTTCCCCCGCACTGCAAGGGTTAAAGGGTTAGTTCACCTTCACCAAATAACTTCCTATACAGGTAAGGGGTGCCTATAGATAAAAATAGACAGGGCAGTTGGATGTACCCAGGGCCTCTGATAAGGTAGTACAACCGGTTCTGTTGTACTGGGCCCAGGCCCCATCAGCTGAACAGGGGGGTCCAGGGTAGCTTTATTGTTCATTTCTGCTTACATTAATAAATGGATTTTCCTAGACCACACCCCCACTCCTACTTACTTACTAGGGCTTAAATTGCATTTTCTTGGTCCCCATCAGGTCAACAGAGGGGCCCAGAAGGCAGGGATGCAGAGAGGGAGCTTTTTTCTATTTTGAGGCGTAGGCGGATAAAGTCAGTGCTGATGTTCCATTGCACCCCGGGGTGGATGGGGTGTAGGTGGGGTTGAGGGGCCCTGTCAGGAGGGTTATACAGGGCCCCATGGTTTCTAAAAGCGCCCCTGGGTTCTGTTGTACTGGGCCCAGGCCCCATCAGCTGAATAGGGGGGTCCAGGGTAGCTTTATTGTTCATTTCTGCTGGATGGATTTTCCTAGACCACACCCCCGCTCCTACTTAATTACTAGGGCTTAGATGGCATTTTCTTGGGCTACATCGGGTCAACAGAGGGGCCCAGGAGGAAGGGATGCGGGGGGGGACTTTTTTAATTTTTGAGGCGTAGGCAGATAAAGTCAGTGCTGCAATTCCACTGCACCCCGGGGGGTGGATGGGGTGTAGGCGGGGTTGGGGGGCACTGTCAGGAGGGCTATACAGGGCCCCATGGTTTCTAACAGCGCCCCTGGGTTTTGTTGTACTGGGCCCAGGCCCCATCAGCTGAACAGGGGGGTCCAGGGTAGCTTTATTGTTCATTTCTGCCTAAGTGAATAAATCGATTTTCCTAGACCACACCCCCACTTCTACTTCCTTACCAGGGCTTAAATTGCATTTTCTTGGGCCCCATCAGGTCAACAGAGGGGCCCAGGAGGTGGGAGGAGAGGAGGGACTTTTTTCATTTTTGAGGTGTAAGTGGATAAAGTCAGCGCTGCTGTTCCATTGCCCCCTGGGGGTGGGTGGGCTGTGGGCAGAGTTGGGGGGGGGGGCCTGTCAGGAAGGCTGTGCAGGGCCCCATGATTGCTAACAGCGGCCCTGGGTGTCCCTCCTGAAGCCTGGTTGAAAAACTATCAGAGGTGGCATCAACCCTTCTTGCCTTGTTGCTAGGACGTTGCTAAGCTCACCCCCACCATCACAGGAGCGAGCTTTCAAACCCCACCCTCCACAAGTGTGGTCCACTGACTTCTCCATTGCAGTATCGCTGAGTTCCATACTGCGACAGGGAAGGGAGAGCACATGCAAGGCAGTTTGAATCAGCTAGGAGTGTCTTAGCAACATCCTAGCAACAAGGCAGGGCAGAATGATGCCATCTTTAGGAATTTTTCAGCCAGGCTTTGGGAGGTATGTAGATGGTCTACACCCAAAGCACTTTGGTGTAACTTTGGTCATAGCTGCACAGTTTGTTTTTATCTAGAGGCACCCCTGCATAGGCTGTTTTTTTTCTGTAAAAGTGAGCTAACCCTTTAAGGCTGAACTCCAGGTCAGAATATTTTTACATAGTTCATTGGTTCAGCTTGGACCAATGTATGTTTACATATTCCATACCTGGCTGATCTCTGTGGAAGTGGTCAAATGCTGTAGTAGCTGCCACAACTACAGGGATCATTTGCTATCTTCTGGATCCCATGCCATTGGGGGTGCTTCCTTGGCATGGGCACCATTCGGTTAACACTTTGCATTTTTTTAATGATACAAAGCATTCACGGTCTCCTCCTCATCTAAACAGAAAATGCCTCATTCATTGAAAATAACGCAAGGTGCTCTCTGAATGGCGCTTGTGCCCCCTGTGATTACTTTGCAGCAGGAGACCCAGAAGACAGCGAGGATCACTGTAGTAGCGGCAACTACCCTCTTGTAGTTTTCTACAGACAGCACATGGGTGTTCAACCTGTGGCCCTCCAGCTGTTGCCGAACTACAATTCCCATCATGCCTCTGCCTTTGGGAGTCATGCTTGCAATGCCTCGTGGGCCTTGTAGTTCTGCAACAGCTGGAGGGCCACAGGTTGAGCATCCATGTGTGTAGTAGGTGGACCTGCTGGGTCCCTCCCACAGCTCAGACTACATACAGCACAGTGATGATGTCACTGCTACATTTACAGAGTTGTAACTAGGATTTTAAAGGCATTTGATGCCCAAAAAAAATTATTTATATAAATGTAGCTATTAAGGAATATATTTAAATTAAAGTAGAACTATGGGCAAAACTTTTGTTTTCAAAATGGATAGAGCAAGAGGCCGTTATAACCCCTGTCAGATTTTTTTTCGCAATCTCTGTCTCATTGCAGAGATTTCCCTTCACTTCCTGTCCCATAGCCAAACAGGAAGTGAGAAGAAATCTCTGCATATTAAAGGAATTTCTTGGGGACCCCCAGGCCACCAGAACTAGTGTCCCCATTGAAAGATTTCTCATTTTACTTTTTTGGGGACAACCCAAAATTTGGGGTTGTCTTTTACTTTCACTTTCAATGATCATGGTAAACAGGACAAATAGAGAGGGTGGAATCTCTCTAACGGGGGCACAGACGGCAATAAAAACTGACAAGCTTGCCACCCAACTCTATCCAAAACTAAAATAAAAAAAAAAAAAGTTTTGCCTTTAGATATACTTTAAAGTTTTTGAGCCTGGAGTTCAGCTTTAACCACTTCCCGTCCGCCCACCGTCAAATGACGGCGGAGTGGAACGGCTATTGTTCTTGGGCGGACGTCATGTGACATCGGCCCTTTAAGCCGGGATTGCGCGCAATAGGGCACGCGCATCCCCAGGACACACCGTGTCACCGACGGATGTGAAGAGTCATTGGTTATGGCTGTTTACCATGTGATCATCACGGCTGATCACAAATGGCACTTCCCCCATTCGCACGGCACATGTCCCAGGGAACACTGCCTGTCACCGACACAGGTATCAGCTGCCGGCCAGCGGCTGTTACCTTGTGATCGGCTGTGATCTATTCACAGCCGATCACATGTATTGTAAACAGAGCGTTAACTCACTGTTACCAGCTCTTCTCTCCTCACACAGTTTCCAGTGTGAGGAGAGAAGAGCTAGGATCAGTGAGTTACTGATCTGTAAAACACCAAACACACCTGTCACTTCACCCCTTTCCCCCCCCCCTCCCAATGCACCTGTCACCAAACAGTCACCCCATCTGCTCCCATAAAGTGTACCTGTCATTATAAAGGGCACCTGTCATCAGATTGCCATCATAAAGTGCACCTGTCACCCGTCACCCATCACTGACCGTGGCCTGTCACCCATCAGTGACCATGGCGTGTCATCCTTCAGTGACCGCGGCATGTCACCCGTCACCCATCACTGACCGTGGCCTGTCACCCATCAGTGACCATGGCGTGTCATCCTTCAGTGACCGCGGCATGTCACCTGACACCCATCAGTGACCGTGGCATGTCACCCGACACCCATCAGTTACCGTGGTGTGTCAACCGCCATACATCAGTGACCATGGCCTGTCACCAGTCACTGACCTTGGCCCGTCACCAGTCACTGACCTTGGCCCGTCACCCATCAGTGACCACCGCCAGTCACCCGTGGCCTGTCACCCGTCACCCGTCAGTGACCACCGCCAGTCACCCGTCAGTGACCACCGCTAGTCACCCGTCACCCGTCAGAGACCACCGCCAGTCACCCTTCACCCATCAGTGACCACCGCCATTCACCCATCACGCATCTGTGACCACCGCCAGTCACCCGTCACGCATTAGTGACCACTGCCAGACACCGGTCACCCATCAGTGACCACCGCCAGACACGTGGCACCCATTAGTGACCACCGCCAGACACACGGCACCCATCAGTGACCACCGCCAGTCACCCATCAGTGACCACCACCAGACACCCGTCACCCATCAGTGACCACCACCAGACACCTGGTACCTATTAGTGACCACCGCCAGTCACCCATCACCTATCAGTGGCCTCCACCAGTCACCCATCAGTGACCACCACCAGTCACCCGTTACCCATCAGTGACCACCGCCAGACACCCATCAGTGACCACTGCCAGTCACCCATCAGTGACCACCGCCAGTCACCCATCACCCATCAGTGACCACCGCTAGTCACCCGTCACCCATCAGTGACCACCGCCAGTCACCCATCAGTGACCATCGCCAATCACCTGTCAGTGACCGTCACACCTATCAGTAAACCTCACCAGTAAAAGTCTCACACATTTGGTATCGCCATACTCAGGGGGAGTAGTAGAATGTATTTTGGGGTGTCGTTTTTGCTAGGTACATGCTATGTGTTGGAAATATCTTATAAATGGACAACTTTGTGTAAAAAAAAAAAATGCGTTTTCATTTTTTCCCACATTTTCCAAAAACTACTGGAAAAAAATGAACTGTTTGAAAGACTCATTATGCCTCATAGATTATTCTTTGGGGTGTTTGCTTTCCAGAATGGGGTCATTTTGTGGGCAATTCCATTGTCCTGGTGCTCCACGGCCTTCAAAAATGTGATAGGTCGTCATGACATTAGATGTGTAATTTATGTCCCTAGAATACCTGACGGCGCTCCCTGCATTTAGAGCCTCTGTATGTGGCCAGGCTGTGAAAAAGTCTCAGACATGTGGTATCGCCATACTCAGGAGGAGTAGCAGAATGTATTTTGGGGTGTAATTTGTGGTCTGCATATGCTGTGTGTGAGAAATAACCTGTTACAATGACAGTTTTGTGAAAAAAAAAGAAATAAAGAATCTTCATTTTGCAAAGAATTGTGGGAAAAATTACAACTTCAAAAATCTCACCATGCCCCTTACTAAATACATTGGAATGTCTACTTTCCAAAAAGGGGTCATTTTGGGGGGGGGGGGGGGGGGG
>BLSH010160786.1:200077-215557 GCA_018402905.1 Glandirana rugosa | reverse complement strand
GTCGACCATTAGGTGAATACATAAAAACTCACGTTTAGGTCTGTTTATAGAGTGTGCGAAACTTGGGCCCTCGTGTTGCGCTTATCTGTTTTCATCATTGGCGGGTCGGTGATATTCATTACAGACTATTCTATTCTGCCCATAAACCTTTTATAGGATTCACCAATAAACGTTTTGAATAGTTTGGATACGTCCAATTTAATATACACTTGGGAATGGAACATGTGGTTGGGTAAGCTAAATTTTATATTTTCTTTCCGTTTTTTGTAAACTCATACACGTCATATATGTTTTGTAATAGTAATGAGATATTTGTTTGGATTTGCACTCAAAAATACATAAGTGGGTTACCGGCTGCCCCCCCAAAATGAAAAGTGGTAGAGAAAACACATCTGAAAGCTACTCTGGTTAAAGTGGAACTACAGGCAAAACTTCTTTTTCATTTTTGGATAGAGCAAGGGAGGGTTATAACCCCTGCCAGATTTTTTTTTTTTTCACCATCTGTGTCCCATTGTTGAGATTTACCTTCACTTCCTGTCCCATAGCCAAACAGGAAGTGAGAGGAAATCCCTGCAAATTAAGGGAATTCTTTGGGGAGCCCCAGGCCACCAGATCTAGTGTCCCCAGAAGATTTTCCCTCTATTACTTTTCTGGGGACAACCCAAAATTTGGGATTTTCTTTTACTTTCACTTTCAATGATGATGGTAAACAGGACAAATAGAGAGGGTAAATCTCCCTAGCAGGGGCACAGACAGCTATAAAAACTGACAGGGGTTCTAATCTCTTTGCATTCTATCCAAAACGAAAAAAAGTTTTGCCAATAGTTAAACTTTAAGCTGATTAAAAAAAAAAAGAAGCCACAAGTACTACAGTGATTGTTTACTTTCCACAGGGATCCCTCAGAGATGAGATAAGCATACTTGCATTGGCCCAAGCTGGATCAATGTCACTATGCAATTAACCAATTCCCATCCGGGCCAATTCTGACACTTCGCTCCTACATGTAAAAATCGACTTTTGCTAGAAAATTACTTAGAACCCCCTAACATTATATATATATATTTTTAGCAGAGGTCCTATAGAATAAAATGGTGGGTGTTGCAATTTTTTAATGTCACACGTTATTTGCGCAGCGTTTTTTTTCAAACGCAATTTGTTTGGACAAAAAACACTTTAATGAATTAAAAAAAGACAAAACAGTAAAGTTAGCCCATTTTTTGTATAATGTTAAAGATGATGTTACGCCGAGTAAATAGATACCTAACATGTCACGCTTTAAAATTGTGCATGCCTGCAGAATGGCGGCAAATTGCAGTGCTTATAAATCTCCATAGGCGACAGGTTACCAGTTTAGAGTTGCACAGGAGGTCTGGGGAAAGAATTATTGCTCTTGCTCACATGTGTGGTGCAATCGCCGTTTACATATATGTGCGGAAGTAACCTAGGCATTCGCATACAGGACTGGAACGCTTTTCATTTTTTTTTTTTTTTGTACGAACTATATTGCTATTACAAGGGATGAACATCATCCCTTGTGATAGCATGGGCTTGACAGGACCTCTTTATGGGGAGATCTGTGGTCTATTAGACCCCAAATCTCTCCTCTGGCCTCCCACAGCCAATCAGACACAGATCAGTCTGATCCGCTGCTTACCTGGACGCTGGTAGCAAGGTAAATAATAGGGCGATAACCAGAAGTGACAAACTACCCCCTAGACCAGTGGTTCTCAACTCCGGTCCTCAGGACCCACCAACAGGCCAGATTTTAGGTATTACCTTGGGGAGATGCAGACTAGAATACTGCAATCACTGAGCAGCAAATGATATCACCTGTGATGCATTTCAGTTATCCTGCAAACCTGGCCTGTTAGTGGGTCCCAAGGACCGGAGTTGAGAACCACTGCCCTAGACCCTCCCAGAAATAATAGACCTCTCTCAGCAACAAAAGATTCCCCACACAACTACAGACTTCTCCCCAGCAACAATGCCCCCTCCACAACAAAATACCACCCCAGCAACAACAGGCCCCCAGCAGAAACAGATTGTGAAGCAGCCAGCATCAGTGGCGGCTGGTGCTGGAGGATTTTGGGGGGGGGGCATGGGCGGGCATCGGCCTCCAGCTTCCGGGAAGCTGGAAGCTGATGTCGATTCGCTGGTATTGCAGGGTGGGAGGGTAGCCAGAGAGCACTGTGCCCTGAGGACAACAGTAAACTGGCCAATTGGGGCCTCGGGCTGTGGTCCCATGCTTGTGAGGGGGTGATGGACTTGGTAGAGACCTGTTGGTCCAGTGCCCCGGCAGTGCATGGCCAGATGTTGCGGGGTGGGGTGGCGCCCTGCACCCCTTGTGGACCGGCCGCCACTGGCCAGCATCAATAGACCCTTCAGCAGCCAGCAACAATAGACCTCTACCTCAACAGTAGATCCCTCCCAGCAACAATTGACCCCCACCATCAACAACTGACTACTCACGCAAAAATAGATCCCCACCAGCGACAATAGATTTCCCCAGCAGCTAACATCAATAGACCCTCCAGCACACACCAGCACTCCTTTCCATTAAATACATTCATTGCTGGAGGTTCCAGGACTGCGTCCCCCTACATTCCCACTGAAAAAAAAAACCTGGTAACACCAATATGTGATGCTGACCCTCCATGATTGCAATGACAGAAATCAAATGAAAGAAAGGGGCGGGCAAGAGACAGTCAGGATGGGGAGGAAAGGGGTGGAGAATGCTGGATTCTCCCCCAGCTTCTAATACACATTGTGAGAAACTCACAGTGTGCAGTTAAATCAGAGTAAGCCATTTCAGTACAGGAGAGGAGCCGCTATAACTATGCAAGGCAGAAAGAAAGGCCGGAGTTCAGATTTACCAAACTACATTTAACGATGAATTAATGACTACAGAGCTGCATTAATTTGTGCCTCTTATATCTGCCTGGAGTTAAGCTTTAATGTAAACCCTGTATCCCCTGAGTCAGTGTAAAAGCAAACATCTCCCTGTTTGTCTGCACTCTGCCCCATTCTTTTAGAATATTAGAATTCCGCCTCGCAGCTCCATCGCCTGACGGTCCTACACATGTTGTGGCACGTAATCTGCTTACCTCTGTCATTCTCATTTAAAATAACCTGACCGTGTGAGTTCTCCTAAAGGCATTACATTCCTTCTCGGCCTGTGTGCACTTCATCCTTGGATCCACAAACAGATGGCAATCAGCTTTATCCTAAGAGTGTTACCTAGTGAAATATTTTGCTCTAGCTTATCTACGTTCATTTTTATGGGTATGGTGCTGCACCTCCTGAAGATGGCTATAGTCCACCTAATGTTTATGGGTATGGTGCTGCACCACCTGAAGATGGCTATAGCTCATCTAATGTTTATGGGTATGGTGCTGCACCACCTGAAGATGGCTATAGTCCATCTAATGTTTATGGGTATGGTGCTGCACCACCTGAAGATGGCTATAGTCCATCTCATGGTAATGGGTATGGTGCTGCACCACCTGAAGATGGCTATAGCTTATCTAATGTTTATGGGTATGGTGCTGCACCACCTAAAGATGGCTATTGTCCATCTAATGTTTATGGGTATGGTGCTGCACCACCTACAGTTGGCTATAGTCCATCATGATGCACCACCTGAAGTTAGCTATAGTACATCTCATTTTTATGGGTATGGTGCTGCACCACCTGAAGATGGCTATAGTCCATCTAATGTTTATGGGTATGGTGCTTCACACCTGAAGATGGCTATAGTCCATTTAATATTTATGGGTATGGTGCTTCACCACCTGAAGATGGCTATAGCCCATCTAATGTTTATGGGTATGGTGCTGCACCACCTGAAGATGGCTATAGTCCATCTCATGGTTATGGGTATGGTGCTGCACCACCTAAAGATGGCTATAGTCCATCTAATGTTTATGGGTATGGTGCTGCACCACCTGAAGATGTCTATAGTCCATCTAATGTTTATGGGTATGGTGCTGCACACCTGAAGATGGCTATAGTACATCTCATTTTTATGGGTATGGTGCTGCACCACCTGAAGATGTCTATAGTCCATCTAATGTTTATGGGTATGGTGCTGCACACCTGAAGATGGCTATAGTCCATCATGATGCACCACCTGAAGTTGGTTATAGTCCATCTCATTTTTATGGGTACGGTGATGCACCACCTGAAGTTGGCTATAGTATATCTCATTTTTTTGTCCAGCCGACAAAAAAGGTGACACGCTTTAACTGGCAAATTGCTGACTTAGCACTCGGAAAACTTGTATACAATACAGCCAAGCGTATGAGGACATCTGACCTTCACAATGCTTCTATATAGCAAAAAGTAGGTAGACCCCCATCCAAATGATTGAGTCAAGGTGTTTTTAGTGAAGGTTACTGTTGGGTAGGTGCAGCATGGTGCAAAAAAGGGATGTATTGCAGAACTTGTAAAACAGCACAAAGAAGCCCAGTGGGAAAGCTCACCCGACTGGGGAACTTACAACATTCCAGGGTAGAGTCAGGGGTATGAGAGTCCGAACTGCCAACAGCGTCTGTCAAGTGGAGCAGAGAGTGGCCTGGCCGGTCCAACCCAAAGGGGAGCTTTCTGAAGAGGTAGATGTAGGTCCTAATTTTTCCCTACTCCACCAGAACCTCTCCATACCATTAGTGCTGTCCCTGACAGATGTGTGTCCTGTCCCTACACTAGTCACTCACATAAAGCGCACCAAAACCCCGGAGCAGGGACTAAAAAAGACCCTGCAAGACCCAAGATGGTCGCCAGGGTCAATTGGATCCAGCACATCCAAACAAATCACTGCTCCAAAGTACAGAGGAAACCATAGGGAAACCCAGTTTCTCCTTACGTCCTCCTTCAGTTGCATTGCCACTATCTATAAGCACCAGATACAGAGGAAACTGTAGACTGCACCTGCCTACAGGTACTCTTAATTCTATGGCATGCAAAGTCATTTTGGACAACTGTGTGGTTCCAACCTTGTGACAACAGTTTGGGGAAGTTCCATTTCTCTTCCATGGCTGTACTCCCTGTATACTAAACCGGCTCCATAGATAGATATGGTTTGATGAGGTTTGGTATGGAGGAACTGGAGTGGTCTACACAGGGCCTTGACCTCAACCCTTCCGAACACCTTCAGGATGATTTGGAATGTCTATTACGAGACAGTTCTTCTCATTCAACATCAGTGCCTGACTTCACAAATGCTCTTTTGGCTAAATGGGTACAAATTCCCACAGACACTCAAAAATTGTGTGGGAACATTCCAGGGGGTTATGAAATTGCTATTATACCTGCTTTATACTAATATCCATGGTTTTGGAATGGAATGGCCAAAAAGGTCATATAGGTGTGATGGTCAAATGTCCACAAATATTTGGCCTATATAGTGTAGCTGGATCCATATGTGGTTCACATTCTGACACCCTGAAATTTTTGGGGTTGATGTCTACCCCCTACATAGTGTAACGCTGACCTTCAGATACATTGAGCATAATGGGGCATGCTCAGGTTGCGGCACAAAATATTTTTTTCCTGGTTCAGACATGGTAAGGAGAAGGTGGGACTGGAAAGGAGTCCACCATTCTTTTTAAATCCATATAGTCAATTTTTATAAAATAAAAGGTTTCCATGACCCTTTTGTTGACTTCAGTGCTTTTTTTTCCTTCACCTTTCTGGTCCAGAGATGCAGGAAACCTTTTGTAGCCCCTGGGACATCATCACAGGGCTTACAGCGTTTTTTTGAAACTGGAAGGAAGAGGGGCCCTGTGCATCCTTTTCAGATGCAGGGTGCCCTGTAGGACCCCCTTCATCCTTCTTCTTGGGTGATATTGGCAGTGCTGTGTTGTCAGTCATCATGCCTAAGGGAGGAGTTTGGCAAGGCCAGCACAACTGCACAACATTCAACTGGATGCCAACTCTTCAGTAATTTCACTGCAGGGGAAACTGCTTTGCACGCTGGAATGGGAGTGCCTGCACGTGGAATGCAAAGAACACCTGTGCAGGTGAAAATGGCCTTCACACAGGTGTACAGATAGATATGCCAGTGTGAATGAAGACAAAAGCAGAAACTCAAGGTGAACAGCTACACAACTGAAATACATACAGGTGACTAATTATCTACAGAAGATTTTGTAATTCTGATCAGCCAGTCTTGTGATCCAGGCACCTCCATCAGACAACACAACCAGGTCTTGCACCTCTCTGCAAATAACACTGGCGAGTAATACAGCCTGATTCAGGACCCACCCCAGAATGTGGCTGGACAGTGAAGGAGCAGCAGGACACTAATGGGGTGAACCCCCTGTTCTCCCCTCCAGAGCACATATTCATATACACATAGCCAGGGCTTTGTTTCTCAAAGAATAGGTGCAGGTACTCTCCCTTTTCTGAGTCACCCCTTGTCTCCGCCCCCTACCCACTTTTGAGCACATCTGTTGGTACCACCCCCTAGCCACTTCCCAGTGCCACGCCTTTAAAGAACACAGAACCATATAGAATATTTTTTTCGGGGCTAAGTAATCTGTTCATTATAAAAAGAAAAGCAGTAAAATGGATGCCTCCAACAATTACAGACCCCACCACCAACATAAGATCCCCCAGCAACAATACATGCCCCCACCAAAACAATAGATCAACTTCAGCAACAATAGACCCCCCCAGCAAAAATATATATCCTAGCAGCCTGCAACAATAGATCCCTCGCTCAACAGTAGACACCCCTAGCAACAATAGACCCCTTCCTTAACAGTATATCCCCAACAAGAATAGATACCTCCCTCTACAGTAGATTCTGCAGTAACAATAGATCCCCCACCAGCAACAACAGACTCTCCCAACTATAGACTCCTTCCAACAACAATAGGTCCCCCAGCACCTAGCATCAATAGATCCTCCAGCATATCATACATGCAGTGCTAGAGGTGCCCGTACCTTGTTGCCCCGCGTTCCCACTGAAAAAAAAACCCTGCACATAGCACTGAGCAAAGCGATAGAGCATGATTGGCTCAGAGTACCACCCTCCCTCCCCCAGGCTAAGCACTACTATGGAGAGCATTACAGAAGGCTAATATGAAGAAAGGTTCAGGTAGTTAAGCTAGCTCTATACAGAAATAGATTGCATGCTTTTATAATGAATATAGATTATGTTTCTATATCTTAACAAGTGCTTTAGCAAGGAATAATGGCATTTTCTGTAATAGGAAGCCATACAGCACAGTACTGCAGGCGGACAATATGAAATGCCAGGGCAGTTAGGTATATTTAATGCATAAGCATGCATTGCCTAATGTTGACACATTAGGAAAGCTGCCTTTCCTTTTAAGCCTGCATTACAAGCAACGCCTTACTAAACACTGCACAAATCAATGCTCCCGTTCAGGCCGCCTGAGGAATTGACTTAATCAATTCAGCAATGTCATTTGTGAGAGAGGCCTTTACGGCTTACACAGAGCAGCTCTCAGTGTGCTTATGTGATCACCAGTGGCTTCACCAGTCCCATGGTCAGGGCTGGTTTTGTAGGCTATTTCCATTATTTAGAAATCCACAGTAATAAAATATACTTTTCCCATAGAAGGGTGCATGGGAAACAAACGTTCCTAGGCCAGCAGTGAAAATCGGCACAACTAAGTGCAAGACGTACTACACATAAGGTACAGTTGCCACCTATCCAGGATTTTCCGGGAAAGTCCCACATTTTGGCCCCTCTGCCCCACCAATGCTGGTCCTAGGACATGTAAGGGATCACAATATCAACCTTATTTGAGTTACTGCACATCCAGGATTTGCCAGAAAAGTCCCGCATTTTGCTTTCTGTCCCACCAATGCTGGTCCTGGGACATGTAAGGGATTAAAATATCAACCCTATTTGAGTTATTGCACATCCAGAATTTGCCAGGAAAGTCCTGCATCTTGGCCTTCTGTTCCGCCAATGTTGGTCCTGGGACATGTCAGCCATCCCCCAATTATACTAAATGGGTGATTAGGGACCATGTGTGCTTGCCTATGCATATAAATACATTTCCGATTGATGCTGTCATTCAGTAATATTTTCTTCTCATGGGTGGCTATGAGCTATGGGCTCATAGCACTTCTGCAGCATTGCCACCAGGCTGGCCATGCTGGTGTGCCTCATATAGTAGATGTGGGAAACCTACCTGGGTTTAAAACCAATTTAATTGCAGGGGATCGGGGCCTGCTTCTTTAGAGGTGGGGGTCTGGGTGGGACCAACCCATTAAATGGTTGGTATTGGCACTCCCTGCATATTCATAGCCATGGTGTGGATGGGATCAACCTGTATACTGGAGTGGACATGATTTGAGCATGTCCGCCAAATATGTTGGCAGATGAAATGTGGACTGTGTCTGGGGTTAAATGTGGATGGTTCCAGGACCATAATGTTGGTAAATATATGGAATGTAGGTAATGAAGTGGAAGAAAGCTCCAACTTGATCTATTCAAGAGCTGCAGGATCATGTACCTGGAATGGATTAAAAATTGGTAAGTGTACAGATTCTTACACATTTTTATACAGGTCAGGCAGGATAGGTAGGAGGAAGGTCTCGTAGTTAGGCCTTTCTTCCACAATAAGTCACTACAAATTACTATGGCTGTTTAATGGGTAAAAGAAGTAATTATCTATTTAAAGTGGACCTATTTTCGGCAATATTTTTTCATGATAAGTGACTGCTCCAATATATAGAACGCTACAGTGTGATTTCAGAGAGAGGACGGTGCTAGACCCAGAGAACACATTGATCTATATATTAATGGGCTCAGACTCAGAAACATTCACTAGATGAGGAATTAAAGCTTAAGTTTAAGTAGGAACTATTTTGCATAGTTATATTAGTCCAGCTTGTACCAATTTAAGTATGTATGTGCCAAACCTAATTGATTCCTATTAAGGCTGAAAATCATTGTAGTAGGCCCGGGACCTGAAAGCCAAAGTCAGTCTCTGTTGTAGCGGTGCCTACTACAGTGATTTCCAACTTTCATGAGGATCCCACAGGAGTGGCATGTACATACTTAGATTGCTCTCCAACCTGGACCAATGTGCAAAAATGGCCAAACCTGAAATCCAGCTTTAACACACTTCAAGCGAGTGTGTGCCCAGACTATGCACGTTAAAGTATTTATACATTATAAACAATCTGGGAAGGCACTTTAAATAAGCAAACTGAAATGCAACTTTAGAGTCTTCATTATAAATGAATGACTTCACAGTACAAGCACCTAAACTGTTTATTAAGAATATGTAAATAGGTTCATAGTCTGGGCACAGGTTCACTTTAATGTTCACATTTAAAGTACAAATACAGTTTACACTGGAGTTTTTCTCAGGAGATGTCCCGGACGTGCTGACCTGTTCCTGCTGTCCTCTCACTTGCTCCCATGTCAGCAGGAAAGGATTCCTACATGTGTTGTAGAGGGTCCCTCCATCACCCAAGCTCCAGGCATGAATTCACCAATCCCCCCCCCCCCCGACTAGGGGGCGCCCTCAAGGGCCACCGACAGCCTCCTCAGCACTTTATCTCTATCTTCCATCCAACTGCCTCTGCTGGCATGTCTTATGGCTATTTATGAAGTGGCCCGCCCCCTTCCAGCCCCTTTCTGCTGGGGATTGGCTGGGGCCCTTATAGATATTCCAAACAGCCCCTCCTAGCTTCCACCCACTTCATCTGGAAGCTTCCCCAATGTTCCAGAAAGCAGGGGGAGGCACCAGAAGAGCTGTCTGCTGAGTCATTCAGCCTCCCTGAGTCACTCAGCCCTGACCCAGATTCAACCCAGGCCTAGCTCTCAACCAAACTTATTTTCCTACACTAACAAACTTATTTACATCTAGAACATTAGAGGGTGCTACAAGTATAAATGGCTCCACAGTCCCAGAGGGCCTTTACATAGCTGCACAGTCTACACAGCCCCAGTACTTGCCTCTCAGTGATGGCAGGGGCCTCCTCCAATCTTTACTTGCTCAGGCCCAAAATCTTCTACAGCATTGGCCATCCCTGTACAGCAACATGGAGCATAGACTTAAAAGCCATACTCCTAAAGTCACTGGTTTTGGACTACAACCCTTTTTAACACTATAGGGAGTTACCACATGGATAGGTAAGTAAACCCCTGAATGTGTGTTTGTGCGTGTGTGTTTGTAGATGGGGGATATAAACAAGTTTGGAGGCCAAGAAGAAGTGGTAGCCAACCTGTATTGTAACTGTGTTTTTCCACCTCCCAGCAGGACCAGTGTCCTTTCTCCCAGCACTTGCATCCTATTTGGCAGCAGTGGGATGTGGAATCTCTAATGCCCACACTGCTGTGCATCTTGGTTGCCTGCCAATGAGATGCAGCACCTTTTTTCTCTGCCCCGGCTTGCATCCCAGTTGCTGGGCAGTGGAATTCTGTGCATGACACCTGACTCTTCTGCTTGCTCGCTGCTACCCTATAACCCCTATGCGCTCCCTGGGTATCCAGTTAGTTGCTGGACAACTGCCTGCCCTAAGCTTTGCTATGTTCATCAATATCTCTACTGTCTAATGCCTGACTTGACCCTTGCTACGTTCATGGGTTCCTCCCTGTCTGCTACCTGCCCTGAATTCTGCTGTGCTCAGATTCCTCCGTCTACCGCCTGCTCTGACCTTTGCTACATGTTCATGTTTTTCCCTGTCTGCCACATGCCCTGACCTTTGCTACACTCATGGATACCTCTACTGTCTGCTGCCTGCCCTGAACATTGCTTAGTTCACAGATTCCTCCCTTTCTGCCATCTGCAATGACTACTGAGTGCACCCTATCTTGTTTATTCCATCGCTACATGGTACATTATATATATTTTCTTGTAACTTGGGCCTGCCAATGACATTCTACAGCCAGAGTATATACAGGGTGGGACATTTATATGGATACACCTTAATAAAATGGGAATGGTTGGTGATATTAACTTCCTGTTTGTGGAACATTAGTATATGTGAGGGGGGAAACTTTTCAAGATGGGTGGTGACCATGGTGGCCATTTTGAAGTCGGCCATTTTGAATCCAACTTTTGTTTTTTCAATAGGAAGAGGGTCATGTGACACATCAAACTTGTTGGGAATTTCACAAGAAAAACAATGGTGTGCTTGGTTTTAACATAACTTTATTCTTTCATGAGTTATTTACAAGTTTCTGACCACTTATAAAATGTTTTCAATGTGCTGCCCATTGTGTTGGATTGTCAATGCAACCCTCTTCTCCCACTCTTCACACACTGATAGCAACACCACAGGAGGAATGTTAGCACAGGCTTCCAGTATCTGTAGTTTCAGGTGCTGCACATCTCGTATCTTCACAGCATAGACAATTGCCTTCAGATGACCCCAAAGATAAAAGTCTAAGGGGGTCAGATCGGGAGACCTTGGGGGCCATTCAACTGGCCCACGATGACCAATCAACTTTCCAGGAAACTGTTCATCTAGGAATGCTCGGACCTGACACCCATAATGTGGTGGTGCACCATCTTGCTGGAACTAGGATGTCGGTGATAGGGAATTGCTGGCCATCAAATCGGCTTTGGAGGAATGGTGGTACCTCCTGGAAGGAGTAGCTCACCCGGTATTGGTTTTTACTGACCATAAAAACCATAAAAAAACCATATGCTCTGAAGCTACGAGATGTGCAGCACCTGAAACTACGGATACTGGAAGCCTGTGCTAGCATTTCTCCTGCAGTGTTGCTATCAGTGTGTGAAGAGTGGGAGAAGAGGGTTGCATTGACAATCCAACACAAGGGGGAGCACATTGAACACATTTTATAAGTGGTCAGAAACTTGTAACTAACTCATGAAAGAATAAAGTTATGTTAAAACCAAGCACACATTGTTTTTCTTGTGAAATTCCCAATAAGTTTGATGTGTCACATGACCCTCTTCCTATTGAAAAAACAAAAGTTGGATTCAAAATGGCTGACTTCAAAATGGCTGCCATGGTCACCACCCATCTTGAAAAGTTTCCCCCCTCACATATACTAATGTGCCACAAACAGGAAGTTAATATCACCAACCATTCCCATTTTATTAAGGTGTATCCATATAAATGGCCCACCCTGTACAGTAGTTTTGTGTAGTAAGCCTTGGGGACAACTTAGTGCCCATAGGCCTGCTTGCCTTAAAGGAAGGGGGGGGCTGCTATAGATGAAGCTACACTCGCACGTATCCCTCTTATTTACCCTAACTGTAATGGCTGTGTCCAGACCTTAAAGTTAGATCCTGCACTAGTGCTTTTAGCGATACCTATCATTTTTCCATAAGAAAAAAAAATCTACACTGATGTAAAAATTCTGAAGCAGTGTTTATGTTGAAACCTCGATGGAACGTTATTTTTGTGTTCCGGAACAGAGGGTTAGAAGGTTCATTAGGCTGAATGCCTCCCACCATATGGCCAGACTGACTAAGATTACTTGACGATACAGCCTTGAGGGGTTAATTGGTTGCAGATTTCGTAGGCCGTCTGAGGAAATGCTCAGCGCTCGGCCAAATGTGCAGTACTGTTTACATCGGAATATTTCATAGAGAGGCACTGCCAGTAGATGTGTTTGTATTATACTCCATAAAACCTTTTCTAGAACAAATTTGGCTCATAAATGCGTTAGAAAAGCACTGGATGGGGGAAGGGAACTTCTTCAGACACAGCGGAGTTTGGTAAAAATGTCAATATAGTGCATTTTCGGTGGGCACGTGTTGGAGTCTCTATTGCAATTGGCCTAATATAATTTTTATGTGACTTTCACCTTTTAACATGGTTGATCTAGTTAGAATATAGACAGAAGACAACTTTGGATTGTGGAGGGGGAACCCATGCAAGCACAGAGGGAACATGCAATCTCCCTGTGGGTAGTGTCCTGGTTAGGGTCCAAACCAAGGACCACTAAGCCACCATGCTTATGGCACAAGGCATTTTTAAGAAGGCTGTAGGGAGCACAAATGTGAAAGTATTGATTTGTAAAGGGGCTGTAATAGCAGTGACCTCTACCAGTCTTATGTAATGTCCCAGGTCACCAACAACTAGTCTTGTCTGCAGCCTCACCATCTACTGCACCTCTTGTAGCATGCCCACAGACTATGACGTTCTCCTGTTGCATGTCTGCAATCTTTGACAGCTTTATGTAGAATTACACTGAATACAATGTGCATCCCTTTGGTGAGGTAAGGGGCTGCGCTTAAGGTAACTTACAATCACTAGCCACTTTATTAGGTAACGCGATTCCAACACACCTCCAGACAAAAGAGAGGCCAGCAATTCAGATGCCAATGACGCTCTGCTCACTAGGTCCTGTGTGAGCAGAGGGTCATTGGCATCTGAATTGCTGGCCTTTCTTTTGTCTGGAGGTGTGTTGGAATCGTGTTGCCATTTTCCTGGTATTGGAGCCCTCTTGAACATATCACGTGGTTCTGGAAAGTGGTTCATCATTCTGGAAGCGTCTGAGGTCCATTCGGATACATCCCTGGACATCACATGATTTACGCGTATTTACTTCTTACTGCTGGTAAGAGTACCCTATATACTGGTGAAGGTGCACAGTGCATGTAGGTGCATTACCACGTACTGGAATCATCATTCACATTCCTTTTAGTGGTGGAGGACTTTGTGTAAAAGATCATTTTTTCTACCATATATTGTTCTTTTGTTTCAAAAAAATTTTTTTGTTGATCTACTGGACACTTTGGATTGAAATATCACGGTGAACATTTTGGACTTTATTAGCGCTGCACTTTTTATTTATGAGTTTATTCAGACAATTTGGGAAGGTTGTTTGTGTCAGCAGCTTTTTATTCATCCTTTCACATTTAAGAGTTAGGCTCCATGCACACTGGACGCTATAGGGCTGTTCCAGCGTCGGGTAGGAGACGCTGCTCACAAAACGTATATTTGCAGTGTTTTGTAAGCAGCGTTTTTCGGCGTCTGCGTTTTTTGGCTTTTTTTTTTTTACTTCATTGGCTTCCATTGACTGCAAAAAACGCCAGACGCCGATATACCGGCGTTTAGCGGCGTTTACCGGCGTCTGGCGTTTTTTGTGGTCAGGAGAACGACTTTTGAACACCAATTCAGGGCGTTCAGATAACAGCCCAAAAACGCCACTGCTGATAAAAGACAATAAACGACCATGTGTGCATGGACACATAGGATAAAATAAAGTGGCGTTTTTGGGCTGTTAAAAAAAACGCCAAAACGACCAAAAACGGTCGTTTTTGAGATACAGTGTGCATGGAGCCTTAGAGCAATATATTTATCTTCTTTGTCACTTTATTAGGTACACCTATTCAATTACTTGGTAACACAAATTTCTAATCAGCCAATCAGATGGCAGCAACTCAATGCATTTAGGCATCTAGGCATGATGAAGAGGACTTACTGAAAATGAAACCGAGCATCAGAATAGGGAAGAAAGTGGATTTAAGTGACTTTGAACGTGGCATTGTTGTTGGTGCCAGACGGGCTGTTCTGAGTATTTCAAAAACTGCTAATCTACTGGGATTTTCACACACAACCATCTCTAGGGTTTACAGAGAAACAAGAAAAAATATCCAGTGAGCGGCAGTTGTGTGAAGGAAAATGCCTTGTTGATGTCAGAGTTCAGAGGAGAATGGGCAGACTGGTTTGAGATGATAGAAAGGCAACAGTAACTAAAATAACCACTCGTTACAACCAAGGTATGCAGAATACCTCTGAAACCACAACACATCGAACCTTGAAGTAGATGGGCTACAGAAGCAGAAGACCACATCGGGTGCCACCCCTGTCAGCTAAGAACAGGAAACCGAAGCTACAATTCGCACAGATCACCAAAATTGGACAATAGAAGATTGGAAAAACGTTGCTTGGTCTGATGAGTCTAGATTTCAGCTGCGACATTCAGATGGTAGGGTCAGAATTTGGTGTCAACAACAAGAAATCACAAATCCATCCTGCCTTGTATCACCGGTTCAGGCTGGTGGTGGTGGTCTAATGGTGTGGGGGGTATTTTCTTGGCACACTTTGGGAGCCTTAGTACCAATTGAGCATCGTTTAAACGCCATGGTCTACCTGAGTATTGTTGCTGACCATGTCCATCCCTTTAGGACTACAGTGTCCCCATCTTCTGATGGCTCCTTCCAGCAGGATAATGCACCATGTCACAAAGCTCCAATCATCTCACCACTGGACAATGAGGTCACTGCACTCCAATCATCTCACCACTGGACAATGAGGTCACTGCACTCCAATCATCTCACCACTGGACAATGAGGTCACTGCGCTCCAATGGCCTCCACAGTCACCACATCTCATCCAATAGAGCACCTTTGGGATGTGGTGGAATGGGGGATTTTGGTGTAGGGTTTCCACGAGATAACCTACTCTACACCACTGACACCTCCGGTAACCTCGCGTCACTGGAGTAACAGGTCACCACTCTACTAACCTCACGTCACTGGAGTAACAGGTCACCACTCTACTAA
>BLSH010160786.1:176357-186407 GCA_018402905.1 Glandirana rugosa | reverse complement strand
GTCCTCATTAGTTTCCCCCTTACATCAGGGTCCTCATCAGATTCTCCCTTACATCAGAGTCCTCATCAGATTCCCCCTTACATCAGGGTCCTCATAGGATTCATCCCTTGCATCAGGGTCCTCAAATCCCCCCTTACATCATTCTCATTGGATTCCCCCCTTACATCAAGGTCCTCATCAGATTCCCCCCTTACATCAGGGTCCTCATCAGATTCACCCCATACATCAGGGCCCTCATTAGTTTCCCCCCTTACACCAGGGTCCTCCTCAGATTCTCCCTTACATCAGAGTCCTCATCAGATTCCCTCTTACATCAGGGTCCCCATCAGAGTCCCCCCTTCATCACTGTACCCTTTTCAGAGCCCCCCTTACATCACAGTCGCCCCTTACATCATTGTCCCCGTCAGAGACCCTCTTACATTAGGGTCCCCATTGGAGTCCCCATTTATATGGGGGGGGGGGTTGACACGGAGGCAGCCTTTGCTGATCTGAATCCTCAACAGTGCAAATTGATCATACACCACTGAACATAGCTGCAGGCCGGATAAAATCTTGCAGCGGGCTGGATGTGGCCCATGGGCCATAGTTTGGAGGCCTCTGTTATAGACCTCTGTACATCAGACCAAAGAGTGGGACAAATGAGCAAGATAGGTGGACACAGGGATGTGGTTTTAAAATGGACAGTTGGGAGCCATGTACCAAACTTGATCAATTACTTTTTTTGTATTATAAATCTAGGCATGAGAAAAACTCCAAGATAACAGGCAGAATGCACATCATGCACGCAACTGTGTGAAAAAAGTCAGTGTCCTATAAATATTATCAATAAAAAAGTATTGATTAAAGAACTGATTGTGATTGTAATATTGAACAGAAGAATACTGTATATTGTAAAGTTAAGCAAGATGGGCAAAAGTTCACCAATAATAATACATAATTATATATAATAATAATAGACATAAAAATAAATTATTGAAATATTGTTAACAAAAATACTGTCAAGTGCTGATCCTGGAACCAAGGCCCAAAACTTTCAGATACGATTGGAAACTACAAACAACCTACACATTCTCACATATTATATTATTATTGTTATAATTATTATAATCACATCATGATTCATCAGAAGTCTCGATGAGAAAAATAATAAAGGTAACAAATTATAGTAATATTGTTAAAAAAATCTGTCAAATTGTTAATTTACTGTCAAGTAATCCTGTTGATCACAAAACCAAGGCCAACACATTTCAGGTACAGTTGGAAACAACAAGCAACCTACACATTCCCAAATATTACATAATTATTGTTTTAATTATCATAATAAACAATATGATTCATCAATAGTATTGATAATAATTATGTTAAGAATGTATTAAATTATTGTTATAAATATTGTTTGTAAAATTGGCAAAACCATGGCCAAGAACTTTCAGGTAAAGTCAGAAACTACAATCAGTCTACATACCTACTGTATATGTTTAACTTTGTTGTTGTTGTAATAATACTTGATATTTCAGAAATAGTATTAATAATAATGATAACACTCATAACAAATTATTGTAACATTGTTATTAAAAAAATTGTAAAGTTGAGCAATGTGTGGAACTAAGGACAACTTACAATCAACCTATTTTTATAACAATTGCAATAAATTTTCGTAACATTGTTTACAAAAAATAAAACCTGTAAAGTTCACCAACACGTAAAACCAAGGGCAACAACAAGATACAGTTAGAAACTACAACCCCCCTACACCCTCTGATGTGTTTGATAATTAATACTATTCTTATAATTATTATTTATAAATACCATTAATACATTAAAAACAATAATATTGGTAATAATAAAAAAAAATTACTGCAACATTGTTTTAAAAAAAAAATACTGAAAGTTGACCAAGGTGCAGAGCCAGGGACAGCAACGTCCATACACAGGTGGCAAGACCAATCCCCCTACACCCTCTGATGGGTTTGGTTATTAATGCTATTCCCATAGTTATTATTTATAAATAGTATTAATATATTAAAAGTAATAATGGTAATAGTAAAAATATTGCAACATTGTTTTGAAAAAAATTATTGAAAAGTTGACCAAGGCACAGAGCCAGGGAGAGTGGCGTCCATACACAGGTGGCAAGTCCAATCCCTCTACACCCTCTGATGTGTTTGATTATTAATACTATACAGGGACCACAATGTCCCTACATGGGTTGCAAGTACAACCCACGTATACCTTCTTATGTGTTTAATTATTAGTACAATTGCTATAATTATTATTTATAAATAGTATTATTAATCATATAAAATAATAACGATGGCAATAATAAAAATATTGCAACATT
Organism: Glandirana rugosa; assembly: GCA_018402905.1. Classification (NCBI taxonomy): domain Eukaryota; kingdom Metazoa; phylum Chordata; class Amphibia; order Anura; family Ranidae; genus Glandirana; species Glandirana rugosa. Next base: position 184,066 of record BLSH010160786.1, on the reverse strand, counting down.
GTTTTTAAAAAATTACTGAAAAGTTAACAAAGGCGCAGAGCCAGGGACAACGGCGTCCATACACAGGTGGCAAGTCCAATCCCCCTACACCCTCTGATGTATTTGATTATTAATACTATACAGGGACCACAACGTCCCTACACAGGTGGCAAGTACAATCCACCTATACCCTCTTATGTATTCGATAGATAATACTAATGCTATAATTATCATTTATAAATAGTATTAATAATATTAAAGAATAATAATGGTGCTAATAATAAAAATATTGTAACATTGTTTAAAAAACAATACTGAAAAGTTGACCAAGGCACAGAGCCAGGGACAGACAGTGGCACCCATATACAGATGGCAAGTCCAATCCCCCTACACCCCCTGGTGTGTTTGATTATTAATACTATACAGGGACCACAATGTCCATACATGGGTGGCAAGTACAATCCACCTATACCCTCTTATGTGTTTAATTATTAGTACTATTGCTATAATTATTATTTATAAATAGTATTATTAATCATATAAAATAATAATGATAGCAATAATAAAAATATTGCAACATTGTCTTAAAAAAATTACTGAAAAGTTGACCAAGGCGCAGAGCCAGGGACAGCGGCGTCCATACACAGGAGGCAAGTCCAATCCCCCTACACCCTCTGGTGTGTTTGATTATTAATACTATTGCTATAATTATCATTTATAAATAGTCTTAATAATATTAAAAATAATAATAATGATGCTAATAATAAAAACATTGTAACATTGTTTAAAAGTTGACCAAGGTGCAGAGCCAGGGTGAGCGGCATTCATACAAGCGTGGCAAGTACAACCCACGTATACCCTCTATGTGTTTGATTATTAATACTATTGCTATAATTATAATTTATAAATAGTATTACTAATATTAAAGAATAATAATGGTGCTAATAATAAAAATATTGCAACATTGTTTCTAAAATATTACTGAAAAGTTGACCAAGGTGCAGAGCCAGGGACAGCGGCGTCCACACAAGGGTGGCAAGTCCAATCCCCCTACACCCCCTGGTGTGTTTGATTATTAATACTATACAGGGACCATAATGTCCATACATGGGTGGCAAGTACAATCCACCTATACCTCTTATGTGTTTAATTATTAGTACTATTGCTATAATTATTATTTATAAATAGTATTATTAATCATATAAAATAATAATGATGCTAATAATAAAAATATTGTAACATTGTTTAAAAAAAAAAATACTGAAAAGTTGACCAAGGCGCAGAGCCAGGGTGAGCAGCGTCCATACAAGGGTGGCAAGTACAACCCATGTATACCCTCTTATGTGTTAGATTATTAATACTATTGCTATAATTATCATTTATAAATAGTATTAAGAAATAATAATGGTGCTAATAATAAAAAATATTGCAACATTGTTTCTAAAATATTACTGAAAAGTTGACCAAGGCGCAGAGAGCCAGGGACAGCGGCGTCCACACACGGGTGGCAAGTCGAATCCCCCTACACCCTCTTATGTATTTGATTGTTATTATTATTGTTTTTGTTGTCATTTTCCTTCGAGTGATTATTATTCATTTACCCGGTGGTTGCATCGACCAGCAATAAACCCCGGTGGCTGCAGATCTAAGTGTAGGAGCCTCAGGATATCCAGATGTTGAAGCTTTCTGAGGATTCCCAGCTGCCTGGCGTTGATTCCGCAGCCAGCGATCTGCGATCAGGCGCCCTGTATTATAAAATATACACACACACAGCATTGCAGAGGGACCAGCCAGCTGACTATTATTAAGTTGCCAAGCATCCCAGTGGCCGGTCCTCAGCCCTGACAAGGATCTCAGCACGGCGGATTTGCAGGACAACTTTGCACCGATTGCAAGCCAATAAAAAATAAAATAAAATAAAAGAAATCATCAATGGGGTGTCTTACCTTGAGAAGGGTGCATACAATAAAACAGGGTGTGTGCGGCTGGAATCAGCAGCTCATCAGTGGGCTGGGGATGGATGCAGGCAGCAGCAGGCGTCCTCTGCACAGGCTCCATGCACAATAAAAGGCACTGGAGTTCTCCCTGCTTTTCTTATCATGACATCATTCCTCAGGACAGCAGGCCAATAGACGTGCACAGGGAGATGCCAGGAGCCCAGGGGATTCTGGGAGGCGTAGTCCAGCCAGAGGCAGCTGCTCCATTAGGTTGTATGGGAGGCAGGGGCCCCTGTGGACTACAAGTTGCTAGGGAGGTGCTGTGGATGGAGAGCGGAGGCTGCAGGGGGAAGGAGGATGGCTTGGAAAGCTGGGAGGGAGAAGGGAATTAAAAAAAAAAAAAAAAAAAAGGAAGGCTCAGAAGTTTCTGCACACTGCAGGAAAGAATGTATCTAATATGTCACAAATGAGAGAAATGCAATGTGTTTCCCATAAGCTGTGTCAATAAAGGGAGCAGAGAGAGGCCATTGTCCTCCCGGAGGATGCCTGGAGCTATCAGAGGGGAAGGCGGGAGGCAGAAATAAAACAGATTGGGCGCTTGCAAAAAAAAACAGCGTGCGGCGTTTTCGGTTGCGCCGGACTTTGGTTCCTTTTTAGATGCTTTTTGGAAACGCGCGGCGACGCGATTCTGCGTGCATTACGGTGCAAGCATAGGCTAAAAGGAAAATCATTGCAAGCCTTTGATGGGACGTTAATTTAATAATAATATTAATAATAAAAATAATAATAATAAAAAAAAGGTACACCCTGCCCCGTCCTGACGCCTACGCCGCCTACATTATACAATCGGAGTGTATCATCTACTTAACTCGTTTACACCGCAATCGTGAGCGGTATGCAGTTCTGTATGCATTTGCTGAGCGGGTTTTAGGCGTTATTTGCGTTTTAGCAAGTTTACACGGAAAAAAAAACCTCAGAATGTGATACCCTTTAGAAGGGTTGCACTTGTACTCAAGTAGTCGCTGGTACCGATACCTTTGCGACTTGAACCCCTTGAAAATGAACGGACTCAAATCGGCTTGCAAAGAATCCCATGCGCTTTGAGCCAGTACCGTTTTTTTATCGACGAGTACCAATGCTTGTGCTCAAGTACTCGCCGGTAGCGATACCTTTATGATGCGATTTGAACCCACACAAAATGAATGGGCTCAGATCGCACTCTAAAGAATTGCATGCAATTGGAATATGAGGTGCGAAGCGCACTGCAAAGAATCACATGCGATTTTGAACATGAGGTTTTCTGCACTGCTTCTGTGTGAGCACAGGCTCAAATCGCCTTGCAAAGAATCGTATGCGCTTGTGAACCGATATCGGTTTGTCATCAATGCGTATCAATACTTCTGCTCAAGAACCGCTACTGTTTTTTATCGACGAGTACCAATATTTGTGCTCAAGTACTCGCCGGTACTGATACCTTTGCAGTGCGATTTGAACCCATGCAAAATGAATGGGCTCAAATCGCCTTGCAAAGAATCGTATGCGTTGTGAACCGATAGCGGTTTGTTATCAATGCATATCAATACTTCTGCTCAAGAACCGCTACTGTTTTTTTATCGACGAGTACCAATATTTGTGCTCAAGTAATCGCCGCTACTGTTACCTTTGCGGTGCGATTTGAACCCATGCAAAATGAATGGGCTCAAATCGCCTTGCAAAGAATCGCATGCACTTTGAACCAGTAATAGTTTTAATGATGAGTACCAATACTTCTGCTCAAGTAATTGCCAGTACTGATACCTTTGCGGTGCGATTTGATCCCATACAAAATGAATGGGCTCAGATCGGATTGCAAGAATTGTATGCAATTGGTATATGAGGTGCGAAGCGCACTGCAAAGAATCATGTGCGATTTTGAACGTGAGGTTTTCCGCACTGCTCCTGTGTAAGCACAGGCTGAAGTCACAATGACAAGCCTGGTTTCACACAGGAGTGGTGTGGGAAAACGCATGCAATTTCGACAGGAATCGCACCACATATGCGATTCTTTGCAGTGCGATTTGAGCCCATGCAATTTGCATGGGCTCAAATCGCACTGCAAAGTATCCATTTAGGTGTCGGAGCATTTGTAGTACTTGTGCAAATGTTCAGTATCGGCACCGACATGGATATCGGTGCAACCCTACCCCTTAGGCCTCATGGGAACTGGATGATTTATTAACTCTCCTGGACTCCTTTCCTCCTGGCAGCAGAATTTTGGCAGAAAAAGCGATTGACGCTTGTAAACTCGCATAACGCGCTAAGGCATGTTTAGGCACATCAAGTGTTTGAGCATTAATTCATTTCATTGGCCAGAATAATAATTTATTCTGCCCATTGAAATGAATTAAAGTGTTACTAAACCAGTAATATGAAAATAGTTCATCTGCTCCCCCAACAGTGCCCACAGCTTATAAATCTTCTTTTTAATTAAAATAATGCCACTATATACCTTTTGGCTGATCTGTATACCACGGTCACATGATAAACTGAAGAGTTTCCCCAGAGCTCTGTGTTCTGGTAGGAGGAGATTTCCACTACAGCCTGTATACACGCCCACATGTGTGATGTCAGTATCATGTGACCTGGCTAGCTCTGAGAACAAGTGAGTGTTCTCTCCAGCATAAAAGACACAACTGAGCATGTGCAGGAGGACTACTCTGCCTGCGTTAGCTGGCCTTCCCCAGATAGACAGTACAGGAGGGAAGAATCTATGCATAAAAGATAAAACAGCCTTTTTACACAATGCAGAGGATTAACCCCTTAAGTTCCATAGTGAGTATAACAAGTATGCTATGCTGCATATACAGACTGATTTTACTGTTATGGGTTTAGTAACACTTTAATGCTCAAGCGCTTCAAGTGCTTGGCGCTTAGGCACGTTTGGAGTCGTTTACACGTGTTTAGGCGTGTCAGGCCCTTTAGTGTTAATTTATCTCTTTGTCCAGCAGTGGCGGCTGGTGGTTTTATTTGGGGGGGCAAACAACCACCCCCCTGCAAGCTGTCTGTAGGTCGGTCTCGCACTTACCCGATCTAGGTAGCGGCGGGCGGGTGGCAGGCTTCACCTCTGGTGTCCTCTCCGTCTCCTCTCCTTCTGCGGCTCCGGTGTCCTCCAGCATGGGGGACGGTGGCGGGCTGCGGCTCCTCTCCGTCTCCTCTCTCCTCTCTTCCTGTGGCTTCGATGTCCTCCAGCATGGTGGACAGTGGCGGGTGGTGGGCTGTGGCTCCTCTCTGTCTCCTCTCTTCTCCTGCATCTCTGGGGTCCTCCAGCACGGTGGACAGTGGCAGGTGGCGGGCTGCGGCTTTTCTTCGTCTCCTCTCTCGTCCTCTCCTCCTGTGGCTCCTGTGTCCTCCAGCACAGCGGACAGTGGCGGGTGGCGGGCTGCAGCTCCTCTCTGTCTCCTCTTCCCTCCTCCTGTGGCTCCGGTGTCCTCCAGCATGGCGGACAGGGCGGGTAGTGGGCTGCGACTCCTCTCGGTCTCCTCTCTCCTCCTCTTTTCCTGTGGCTCTGGTGTCCTCCAGCACGGCGAACGGTGGCGGGCTGTGGCTCCTCTCCATCTCTTCTCTCCTCCTGCGGCTCCGGTATCCTCCAGCATGGTGGATGGTGGCGAGCTGTGGCTCCTCTCCATCTTCTCTCACCTCCTCTCCTCCTGTGGCTCCAGTTTCCTCCAGCATGGCAGACGGTGGAGGGCTGCGGCTCCTCTCCATCTCCTCTCACCTCCTCTCCTCCTGTGGCTCCAGTTTCCTCCAGCATGGCAGACGGTGGAGGGCTGCGGCTCCTCTCCATCTCCTCTCACCTCCTCTTCTCCTGTGGCTCCAGTTTCCTCCAGCATGGCAGACGGTGGAGGGCTGCGGCTCCCTTCCGTCTCCTCTCTCCTCCTGCGGCTCCAATGTCCTCCAGCACGGCGGGGTGGTAGGTGGCGGGCAGTGGCTCCAGTGTCCTCTCTGTCTTGTCTCTCTTCGTCCTAGGCGCTAGGCATCCAATAGGATCACTTGACATTTTGGCCACTCGGGAAAGGGGTCACACAACCCGCTTCCTGATTGGCAGGGAGGAGATTTAGTGTGAAAATAGCGAATATTCATTCACTATCAGGACACAACTAGTTGGGCACTCTGCCCCGAGCCCACTCTTTATTGAAGACTATTAGAGCCTCTGGCTCTACTGTAATCAAGTGCTTCAAAAATACACTCCCCCCCCCCCTCCCTGCCGCCGTTGGAATCCATGCCTCATCAGCACTATATATCTGTAAGACTAGATGTCCATAACACCTACCACCCCATCAGATGTCAAATCCCCCCCCCCCCCCACCTTTTAGAAGACAGGAGTCCCTCACCCTCCCTCATATCACATGTGCTGCTGCAGGGTCTGGAGGAGGACCAGAGTAGGGCTGGAGCCAGTTGACGGAGTCTGCTGCATGCAGAAACCAGGGAAGGAGGAGACAAGGGGGTAGTGCAACTGCACAGAGAGGCACAGGATGTGTAGAAGGAGTTCTGTCCTCCTCTCTGCTGCCAAATGCTGAGACAAGGTGGGGGGGTGAAGGGGGGCTGCCACAGCTGCAGGAGAGGTTGCGAGGGCCACAGAAAATGGCCTGGTGGAGGCGGATTTGGCCCACGGGCCTTGTGTTTGACACATGTGCCCTAAGGTGACTATACAGTCTGATGTGCAGTCAGGGGAGGCACGTGAGGCAGAGCCTCACCTGCCATGAACATAAAAAAAAGGATCGAGCTTCCAGGGTCATGGCTCGGTGACCTGGGGTAGGTATCCGAAGTCCTACCCCACCACTGGTCAAAATTTGGGGCTCCGGCCACCTATAGTTCAGGAGATACAGGACTCCTTGCGCAACCTGTCAGAAGCTACATACAAAGCGGCAAGTTTAAATACAAGCTGACACACTGTGTTTGCAGCTGAGAGGATGAGATCACAGTGCCTCTCCTCACTTCTTGTCAGAGGCACTGAGTTCAATTGACAGCTTAGAGCCTTGGACCAATGGTAAAATACCAATGGCCCAAGCTGTCCAATATAAATCCTGCAGTGGAGGCTCTCCTCTCACTGCAGTGTCATAGAAGGGGTCAGGTGTCTAAAAGACAAATGCTCCCTTCCAGCCCAGCCCTCTTAACTACAAGGAAAAACATGCTTATGTGTATAAGGTTTACCCACAATCCCATGTTTTTCTCACACAGTTAAGAGGGAGAAAGAGAATCTGCTGCTGCTGAAAAGGTACAAGCTAAATCATATATTATTATGCTATATGTTATAAGATAATCATTTATTATTTATCTATTTACTGTGAATTTACTGGTGAAGTTATAACTTCAAACTTCAGTAATTTGTCCATTAACCACTTAAGGACCGGAAGGATTTCCAGCTTTAGGACCGGAGCCCTTTTTGCGATTCGGCGCTGCGTCGCTTTAACTGACAATTGCGCGGTCGTGCGACGTTTACAAAAAAATATAAAAAAAAAACCTAAACATAAAATCGTTTTTCATTCTTTAAACCAAAAAAAACGTTTTAACAGCGAGAAGAAAACAAATATCGCCGCTAGTCTTTACTGCGTCTCCCCTAGTTTATGGTGGTTTTCTTTCGAGACAAACACCCTTTTTTTCCTGCGTTTAAAGCAAACCCATGTTGCAGCGTGCTGGCGCGTTAACAGTCAATTTCGCTGCGTCGCGGCTTAGCGTTTTTCCCGAGGCCAGGATTTCGACCTTTAGGAAGGCCAGGAATTCACCAATTACCTGTTTAATGACTTCAAACTTCAA
>BLSH010160786.1:98236-111903 GCA_018402905.1 Glandirana rugosa | reverse complement strand
CAAACTCCAGGCAGGTAGTGTTGTGGTCGGGATTCGAACCAGCGACCCTTTTGCTGCTAGGCGACAGTGCTATCCACTACACCACTGTGCCGCCCAAGTCATGAATCATTGGCAACATTGCACTGAATGCAGAGATGAAGAAGTGACCAGGAGTGGAGTTGTGTTGATAAAAGCTGCCTGTTAAACAGTAAAGCATGAAGAGCTGAGGGTGTGCGGTGCTGCTGAGCTCTGTGGTTCCCTAATGTCAGCAGACTAATTGCAGATTACTGCCTGTGTATCCCTGAGAACTCCCTGTGACTTACATGCCAGCTCAGAGTTCTTATCCTACTGCTGAGTTTGCAAAAGACCTGTTCAGCCTTATCTGTTATCTATGGATGCAGACTAATCACTGCCTGTGTATTGCTGGGAGCTCCCTGTCATGTGTGAGATCTGACCTTGCAGGCTCCTCCATGTCCTCTCCCTCTGCTCTGTACAGGATGGTGGGTGGGGGAAGGGTCCCTGTGGAGAGAGGAGTCACTGCTGGAGGTAGAGACTAAGTGTCGGAGTGCGACTTGTGGAGGGGGGACATGGCTAGACAGCAGGCTAGAATGTGTAACTGCAAGCAGAGAAAATCTTGGCTCCCCCCCAGGCAGAGACCAAATGGACTAGGCAGTTTAAGGTCTGCAGATTTAGACGTCCTAAATAGCTCCTATATTTAGAATGGAATGTTGGAAAGCAGCCAATGATGGTGGAGAATTCATTTTACTGTGTTCTAGATAGGGTTTTTTAGTGAGATTTGGGACATTTGCCCTGTTACTAGGCAGATTACACTTCTCTTTCATATCTAATCTGTCTATTCCAGCAATTAGCAACAGAAGCACAGCTAGAGAGAAATTCCAAAGGTTTTTTTTCTTTCTAGTTTCTATCTAGCTTTGCTGGCTGTTGGTTAATAATTATAGTTCATTTTTATTTTTATTTCTTACTTATTTTTTTGGTGGGGCGGAGCCCCACAGCCCTTATGGACGAGCCTCCACTGGTGACAGGTACTCTTTATTTAGGGGCAGATTAGGCACTGTACTGTGTTTTTTTTTTACCAGGGCTCCTCCTTGCACACTGAGGAGGAGAACCCGGAAACTGCACTACAGCCGTTTGTTGACATTTGTGACCGGCTGCGATTGGACACGTGGTAAAGAGCCAATCTCATTGGCTCTTTACCCTGATCGATGATGGGCTGTGTCTGAGGGGCACGCCTCATCACCTCAGTGTGCGCCCGCGGGGGCGCGCACGAGCGGCAATCACGAGCAAAACACATGTCCAGCTGTGATTTGACACGGCCGGTCGTGTGATAGAGCCAATTTCATTGGCTCTTTACCCTGATCGGGGATCGGCTGTGTCCGAGGGACACGCCTCATCCCCGATCGCGGCTCTGCGGGACCCCAGGGGCCAACAGAAACGGCAAGTACCAGAGGACGAAGTGCTCTTCGGGAAGTGGATAATGAATTCGAAAAAAAACCACAATATTTACCCTCATCTTATAGAAATATTTGTCCCATGTGAGAATAGGACGACTCACCCACTAGGGGAGAGAGAAGGGGGCTATGGGATTTTACATGGTACCAAAATGGACTCACAAACTGGTTGTTTGTATAAAAACAAATATTTATTCAATACATACGTATATATAAAAAAGAACTTTTTTTATACATTCATTACATCACCATCCCATGTAGTGGGTAATAGTTAAATGTTATTTTTTCACAGTCATTCTACTAGTGCTTATATATATGTATGTATTGAATAAATATTTGTTTTTATACAAACAACCAGTTTGTGAGTCCATTTTGGTACCATGTAAAATCCCATAGCCCCCTTCTCTCTCCCCTAGTGGGTGAGTCGTCCTATTCTCACATGGGACAAATATTTCTATATTGAACAGGGATGTAGGTACTTTATTTTAATGTAAAATAACAATATACTGAGCTTCACACATAAATACCCTCATCTTATGTAAAATGTCAAAGAAGATGTTATGCCAAGTAAATAGATACCTAACATGTTACACTTTAAAATTGCGCATGATCGCGCAATGGCAACAAACCATGGTACTTAAAAATGTTTAGAGTTACAGAAGAGGTCTAGCACTAGAATTATTGCTCTTGCTCTAACATTCATGGCAATATCTCACATGTGTGGTGCAAATACAGTTTACATATGCGCATTTGCACGCGAGGGGGGGGTCACTTTAGATAGTTTTTTCTTATTTATTTTACTTTTTATTTTTACAATGTCCTAATTTTTTTTTTATCACTTTTATTCCTATTACAAGGAATGTAAACATCCCTTGTAATAGAAATAAGGATGACAGGCCCTAATTGTAAGGATATCGGGGACAAAAAGACCCCCAAATCTCTTCTTTACCTTTAAAAGCAATAGATTAAAAAAAAATGTGCCTTGAAAAAGTATTCACACCCCTTGAAATATTCCACATTTTGTCATGTTACAACCAAAACGTAAGTGTGTTTTATTGGGATTTTATGTGATAGACCAACATAAAGTGGCACAGAATTGTGAAGTGGAAGGAAAATGATAAATGGTTTTCAATTTTTTTTTTTAGGAATAAATATCTGAAAAGTGTGGGGGGCATTTGTATTCGGCCCCCTTTACTCTGATACCCCTAACTAAAATCTAGTGGAACCAATTGCCTTCAGAAGTCACCTAATTAGTAAATTCCACCTGTGTGTAATTTAATCTCAGTATAAATACAGCTGTTCTGTGAAGCCCTCAGAGGTTTGTTAGAGAACCTTAGAGAACAAACAGCATCATGAAGGCCAAGGAACGCACCAGACAGATCAGGGATAAAGTTGTGTAGAAGTTTAAAGCAGGGTTAGGTTATAATAAACATCCCAAGCTTTGAACATCTCACTAAGCTCTGTTCAATCCCTCATCTGAAAATGAAAAGAGTATGGCACAGCTGCAAACCTACCAAGACATGGCCATCCACCTAAACTGACCAGCCGGGCAAGGAGAGCATTCATCAGAGAAGCAGCCAAGCTGCCCATGGTATCTCTGGAGGAGCTGCAGAGATCCACAGCTCAGGTGGGTGAATCTGTCCACAGGAAAACTATTAGTCGTGCACTCCACAAATCTGGCCTTTATGGAAGAGTGGCAAGAAGAAAGCCGTTGTTGAAAGAAAGCCATAAGAAATGCTGTTTGCAGTTTGCGAGAAGCCATGCAGGGGACACAGCAATCATATGGAAGAAGGGGCTCTGGTCAGACGAGACCAAAATTGAACTTTTAGGCCTAAAAGCAAAACGCTTTGTGTGGCGGAAAACTAACACTGCACATCGCCCTAAACACACCATCCCCACTGTGACACATGGTGGTGGCAGCATCAAGTTGTGGGGATGATTTTCTTTGACAGGGAAGCTGTTCAGAGTTGATGGGAAGATGGATGGAGGCAAATACAGGACAATCTTAGAAGAAAACCTGTTAGAGTCTGCAAAAGACCTGAGACTGGGGCTGAGGTTGACCTTCCAGCAGGACAACGACCCTAAACATATAGCCAGAGCTGCAAAATATTAGAGAGTTGGTAGTGCGCTGCCACCTGAATATGTAAATAAAATGGTACACTACACTGCTGCTGCCACCTAGAGTGTTTCACATCAAATAGCAAAAAATAGTTTAAAAATTGTTGTGGAAGCGCTGCTGTATACTAATGATGAATGCACCAATAAAGTGTGTATAAATATAGGGATATAAAGGGGCACAACAAGTGTGGAGATTTTTGAGAGGTAAGTACAGTACCAAAATATTACTACCAGTGTGTGTTGCCTTAACTATATATGTAAGACACCAATAATCAAGTAATCATAAAAACAGTTGATAATAATAAAATGCGTATACATAGGTGCTTTGCTAGGATGCATAGCAAAGTGATTCCATAATGTGTCAAAACACGTGCAACAAATGCTGGAAAATAAAGTGCTAGTGCCAAAATACAGTCATTAATGAGTCCCAGCGCACAGTAGAAAAAAAGTTGATGAAATTTAAAAGGCAAGTAGCTGAAGGAGTGCTTCTCATATGATGGGTATAGCAGTCCACGGGTTCATGCGCAGGCTGAAAACAACACGCGTGCTCCCTTCACCGGTGAAGTGGGCTCTCACCTCCTGAGTAGACCCCACCGGGTCAAGTCACATATAAAAAAGGTAAATAGTGGTTCATGCAATCGTTGACAGCTTAGTAGGACCATATCCTCCACCAGGTAGACTGGAGGCTCACCTCAGGTTAAGGCCCCAAAGGGCCAATTCAAACACAGCACAGCAGATAAGTATCCAGGTTTCTTGTATTTAAATTCAAATTATTCCATTATATAATACAATGTCTTTTTCAATTTTTTGTATAATTATTATTCACACTGTATGTTGGTATTTATACTTTGTACCCTTCTCGTTGTAGTATTTACTCTGTACAGTCCCCTTGAGTCTCCTGAAGAAGCCCCATCCAGGGCGAAACATGTTGAGCTGGGACAGCTGAGTGTATAAAAACGGATTCAATGTTTGTTTTTATACAACAATTTTAATGTCTGTATCAAATAAAAATGTATATACTTTTACGCAATTTTTCCTATGCTGTTATTGGCACCTTAAATGTCCCGGAACATACATTCTGTTCCTACTTACTATATTTATTGGTCATTCCACGAGCGGGCTCAATTTTAAAGCATGACATGTTGGGTATCAATTTATTCGGCGTAACATTATCTTTCACAATATAGAAAAAAGTGGGCTAACTTTACGGTTTTATTATTTTTTAATTCAAAAAAGTGTATTTTTTTACAAAAAATATGTGTTTGTAAGACTGCTTCACAAATACGGTGTGACATAAAGTATTGCAATGACCACCCTTTTTATTCTCTAGGGCAGGGGTCCTCAAACTATGGCCCTCCAGTTGTTCAGGAACTACAATTCCCATCATGCCTAGTCATGTCTGTGAATGTCAGAGTTTTACAATGCCTCATGGGATGTGTAGTTCCGCAACAGCTGGAGGGCTGTAGTTTGAGGATCCCTGCTCTAGGGTGTCTGAAAAAAAAATGTATTGTTTGGGGGTTCTAAGTGTAGCCATGGTCCCCCTTAGGAGAGGTTGGTAGTTGTGGTCCACCTGCCTGCTGCCTCAATCACACGATTCCCACACACCCGGAGTCACTGAACAGGTCAGTACTTTGTTTTTGTTGTTTTATTAAGGGGATAAACTTGGATAGGGATTAGGGATGACTGCGGGATGCCCAGAGATTGAACATGGAACCTTCTATATACACCACCGGTAGAAACACTTCTTCTCCTTCAGCACACTACTTGCTGACCGTTACTCTTCTCCTTTCTCTCTGTCCTGCATTCGGGCCGGTTCACATTGAGGCGATCCTAGGCGATTTGCGATCCGACTTGTGTCGCCCCAATTCGCCTCAAATCGCCTGACATCAGAAATCCTATTGGAATGAATGGAGCCGTCTTAATATGCGCTACTCAAGTCCAAAGCGATTCCAAAAAAAGTTCCTGTACTATTTTCAAGCGGCTTCCAGGCGAATTGAGCCCATAGAAGTCAATGGAAGTTCGCTTCCAAGTCAGATCCCCGTCTATGAAGAAGCGACTTTCCAGGAAGAAGAACATCATTTTGCCAGAAGACACATCTCTCATGTCCCAGGTACTCGTGTTGAAATCGCCTGAAATCGCATGAAATCGCCTAAAATCGCCTGATATCGCGCAGAAGTTGCTCCGCAATCGCGCCGCTTCGCCTTTTCAAATTGCCTAGCAAAGTCGCCCGAAGTCGGATCGCCTCAGTGTGAACCGGCCCTTCTACTTAATTCCTGGGCCTGAAAGGGAAATTTATCAGACCACCTTGATGCCTCTTCTTCTTCCACCATAGCTAACACATGGTGAGGCCTGCTCCTACTGCGAGCAGGCTTCCGGAACACCCGTTGTGGGTAAGGGCCACGGGCTCCCGTTTGTGAAGCCATGGGCTCTCGAAGTGTAGCTAAGTTTGTTGGTGCTAGCCAGGTGTAGGATGGACTACAACTCCCAGTCCATCCATCTTCCAGGCCCCTCCAGCCTAACTCACTGTCCAGTGCCTCTACTGCCCCTTGCTTGGCTTCTCTGACCTCTACAGACTGTACACTATCCTCTCCCAGCTTGTCTCAGCCTTCTCATCCAACTCCCAGGGGCCACCACTCACCGACACCGGTGGATCCTTTTAAGAGTCTCCTTTTAATGTAGAACTCTGCTGCTCTCCTGCTTCCTTGTGCCACTCCTGGAGCCGACTCCCGCTCCCGGCTGCACCGAAGCCCCAGGCCTCAAGGCCACCCCCCCCCCCTGACTGGGGGCTCCCCTCCCGGGCAAGGCCTGACCCGCAGCACTAGATACATCCTCCTCTCTTCCACCCGAACTCTCCTCCCACCGCTGCATTTAAGGAGGCCTGCCCCCTGCCAATCCAAACTGTGGATTGGTCAGGGATTCTTGTCATACACCAGAAAGTGACACCTCCTCATCCACCCCCCTTTCCAGAGCTTTCCAGCTCAAAAAGGGGAGTATCCAAGGGGTGTTCCTTCCTGCCATCTCCAACCCTACCTGAGCCACTCCCCAGCCCAGATCAAAACATTCAGGCCTACACACACCGTCAGGCTTGACTAGATTTTACCTCTCCTAACAAAAATCTACAAAAACAAAGCACCTGATTTTTTTTTTCAATGGCATCAAAAATGTTAAAATACGCTGGTGAGGCAAGTTTTTGAGAGGTTTTTGGCGTTAGAGCGTTTTCACAGCTGAAAAACTCCTCTCAAAACCCACTAGTCTTGTTTTTTTGTTTTTTTACAGCCAAAAACAGTTCATAACAGCCTGTGTGCATGGACACATAGGATAACATGATGAGGAGTTTAGTGACTGTAGGAAAAAAATGTCTGAAGGCAAAAACAGCTGCTGAGCTGCTGTAAAAACATCCAAAAACGCCCTGGGTGCATGAGGCTTAAGGCCCTTTTCACACTTGCGGACCTTTTAGGTCCGCCTGTCAGTTATTCAGGTGGACCTGAACGGACGCTCCATGTATCTCTATGGAGCGACGGATGTCAGCGGTGACATGTCCGCTGACATCCGATCCACTAAATACGTCTGGATGGTAACCCTATTTTCCATCCGTCTGGCGGATCAGATGAAAGCGGACAAACGGATCTGTTTTCATCCAATCCCCATGAGGAGAGCGGGGCTCTGACAGGTTGGTCCCTGCACAGTGAGCGGAGAGCTGAGCGGCTGAGCAGCGGAGTCCGTGGGAACGGACATTAGTGTGTGAAAGAACCCTTAGACATCATTGTCATACTTGGTTTTATTGATTTGTGGTTTAAGATTTTTGATGTGGTAACATTTTTCTAAATAAATTTTAATATGTTATTTAACATATGTTTTTAATGATTTCGGTTTAAGGATATTGATGTGGTTAACATTTTTTCAATCATGTTTTTTTTTTCTAAATAAAAGCAATTTAGCCACTTCAGCCCCGGAAGGATTTCCCACTGTAGGACCAGAGCACTTTTTGCGATTCGGCACTGCGTCGCTTTAACTGACAATTGCGCGGTCGTGCGACGTTGTACCCAAACGAAATTTGCGTCCTTTTTTTCCCACAAATAGAGCTTTCTTTTGGTGGTATTTGAAGAGTGACAATTTTGCAAAAAATAACCAAATTTCTTACTTTTTGCTAAAATACAAATCTAAAAAAAAAAAAATATATAAAAAAACATTTTTTCCATCGGTTTTGGCCGATTTATATTCTTCCTCATATTTTTGGTAAAAAAAAAAATCGCATTCGGCGTTTATTGATTGGTTTGCGCAAAAGTTGATGATGAGAATTCATTTCTGGGTTTTTTTTTTAATTTTTTACTAGTAATGGCGGCGATCTGCGATTTTTAGCGGTACTGCGATATTGCAGCGGACATGTCGGACCATTTTGGCACTTTTTTGGGACCATTGGGATTTATACAGTGATCAGTGCTATAAAAATGCACTGATTACTGTGTAAATGCCATTGGCAGTGAAGGGGTTAACCTGCAGGGGGCGCTCTAAGGGTTAGTGTTCTAACTGTATGGGGGCTACCCTGGCTGGGGAAAGGGGGTGATCAAGGCTTCCATATACAGGAAGCCTGTGATCATCGCCCTTCCCCCTCTATGAGAATGGAGATCCGTGTTTACTTACACGGACCTCCGTTCTCTCACTGCGGGGGGGCCATCGCGGGTAGCCGGCGGCGATCGAGTCTGCCGCACCCTCTCCCTGGACCCCCCCGGACACCGTTTTTTTTTTTGTTAAAAATAACACACCTGTTATACTCACCTCCTCTGTGCAGTTGGTTTTGCACAGAGCAGCCCGGATCCTCCTCTTCTCGGGTCCCTCTTCGGCTCTCCTGGCCTCTCCCTCCGGTTGCGTGCCCCCACAGCAAGCGGCTTGCTATGGGGGCTCCCGAGCCAAGCCGCAGTTACGTGTGTCCATTCAGACACAGAGCCGTGGCCCGTCCCCTCTCTCATTGGCTCACTGACTATGATTGACAGTAGCGGGAGCCAATGGCGCTGTCTTAGACAATGAAGAGGAAGAGTCCTGGACAGCCGAGTCTCTCGTGCAACATCGCTGGATCGAGATGTGGCTCAGGTAGGTATTAGAGGGGCTGTGGAGGCTGCTGCACACAGAAGGCTTTTTATCTTAATAGAATGTCCAGATCCTCCACTTCTTTAGTCCCTCTTCACGCTCCCGGCTTCTCCCTAAATAAAAGCTATTTAACCACCTCAGTACTGGGCACGAAAACCCCCTTCCTGTCCAGGCCATTTTTCAGCTTTCAGCGCTATCACACTTTGAATGACAATTACTCAGTCATGCAACACGGTACCCATATGAAATTTGCGCCCTTTTTTCACACAAATAGAGCTTTCTTTTGGTGGTATTTAATCACTAGGGGGGGGGGGGGTTATTTTTTGTGCTATAAATAAAAAAAGATTGAAAATTTTGTGAAAAGATGCATTTTCTTTGTTTCTGTCATAAAATTTTGCAAATTAGTAATTTTTCTTCATAAATTTTGGCCAAAATTTATACTGCTACATATCTTTGGTAAAAATAACCCAAATCAGTGTATATTATTTGGTCCTTGTGTAAGTTATAGAGCCTACAAGCTATGGTGCCAATCAATAAAAATTGATCTTTGAGTACCCCATAGTAAGATCCAGACATAGATACTCTGCGCTCCACTTATTTAGAGCTGACAAGAACAAAGTATCATGGCAAAGGTCCACATTAACGATGATCAACTAAGGCTGAAACTATACTCACTTAATGTGCGTGGCCTTAACACACCTGAGAAACGCTTGAAACTCCTCTTAACACTACGCAAAGCTAAGGCTGATTTAGCCTTTATACAAGAAACGCACTTCAGGACTGACACTATCCCTAAGCTAAATAATGCGCAATACCCAACAGTTTACCATGCCACTTATTCAGGCTCCAAATCCAGGGGGGTAGAGATACTCATTTCCAAAAATTGCCCTCTAGAAATCTCAGAGACTCTAGCTGATGAAGAAGGTCGGTACATTTTCATTAAGGGCTCCATTCACAACAAACCCATCACACTAACCAATATTTATGCCCCAAACCAACGGCAGGTGCCATTTTTCCGCAACACACTACACACCCTCACTTCATTTCGATCAGGGATACTAAATTTAGGAGGGGACTTTATTCTCGCCCTTACCCCCTACACAGGACAACTCCACAGGCGCCTCTCACCTCCCATTTCGAGCTCTCAGAGCAATCAAAACTCAACTCAGAAATCTACTTTTACACGACGCCTGGCATAACCTATACCCGGACACGAGAGACTTCACATTTTACTCAGGGCTCCATGATAGATATACCAGAATAGACTATTTTTTTATTACTCAACAAGACCTCCCATACCTATCAAAGGCCTCAATTGACCCTACAGTCCTGTCCGACCATAATCCGAATTCAATGATGCTCTGGTTCTCAGGCAAGAACATGCGCTCTTATATTTGGCGCTTGGATACATCCCTCCTCTCTGACCCTTCAATCTCACAACAAATCCACTCGAAAATACAATAGTTCTTTCTAGATAATGATATGCAGGAAATTTCCCCGCTGACACTATGGAACGCACACAAATGCATTATAAGGGGGGAACTCATATCTTTGGCCAGTAAACAAAGGAAGGAGAAGCAAGCACGTATTAATGAACTCTATGCACAAATTCACTCTCTAGAGAGCTCTCACAAAAAATTGCTAGAACCCCAAGCCCTCCATAGGCTAGTCCAAGCTTGTGCCGAGCTTTTGGAGGAATTGGGAAAGTCTGTTAAACAAAAATATATCCTATCACAGAACAGGTTTTATGACCAAGGGAACAAACCAGGGAAGCTCCTGGCCAGTGCGCTATAAGCCAAAAAAGCTTTGGCAACAATACATACTATAGTCAACTCAGCAGGCCGCAAATTAACTAAGAATGCCAACATAGCCAATCAATTCGTAAAGTATTATTCCCAGCTGTATAATATTACACCCTCAGCGGCTCCAGAAATAGATAATAAGAAAGAGCTGATCACAAATTTCCTTAGCCAATACAGCCCGAGGCAGAGGTTTTGGACCGCCCACTAACCTTAGAAGAAGCCAACATAGTCCTAAAGCTACTAAAACCAGGAAAGAGCCCAGGCCCAGGTGGCCTCCCAGGGGGTACTATAAAACCTATACTAACTTATTTCTTCCCAGATTCCTAAAAGCATTCAACTCCCTGGCCCCGTCCTCCCCAAAACACCTAGATACCCTGGAGGCCCACATTACGGTTCTACCAAAACAGGGTAAAGACCCCTCCAATGTCTCGAATTCTAGGCCAATTTCACTCCTTAATGTGGATGTCAAAGTATATGCCAAGATCCTTGCTAACCGAATCCTTCCTTTCCTAACTAATTGGATATTGCTTGACCAAGTTGGGTTTATGCCAGGATGGGAGGCCAGGGACAACACTCTTAAAGCAAATAAATATACACCACTGGCTCACATCAACTCATCAAAAAGGATTTTTGTCCCTCGACACGGAGAAGGCGTTTGACAGGGTGGATTGGGAGTATATCGCAGCAACGCTCAGAGCTCTGGGGTTTGGAGACATTATGTTCAGCTTCATCCTCGCCCTCTACTATAACCCTACAGCGAAAGTGAGAGTTAATGGCCACCTGTCAGACGTCTTCTCCGTGTCGAATGGAACACAGCAGGGCTGCCCTTTGTCCCCTTTAATATTTATTTTAGCACTCAAACCTTTCTTGAATAAGATTAAGCAGAACCAGGATATAAAAGGCATCACAGTTGCAGGTCAAACATATAAACTTGCTGCTTATGCAGATGATGTATTACTTTTCTTATCGGAACCCCACATCACCATCCCCAATCTATTAGAAGACTTATCCTCTTCAAAACTCTCTCAAGCCTGCAAATAATTTTTTCCAAATCCAGCGTGCTTAAAGCGGTTGTATACCCAGGAAAAAAAAAACCTGCAAGACAATAGCATAATGAGCTAGTATGCACCTTGGAATGAAGATCTGACCGGGCTGCTCGGTCCCCTCTGAGGGAGCGGCCATCTTCCCTCAGATCTTGCTTCCGGGTACGTGGCTCTGGCGCTGTGACTGGCCGGAGCCGTGAGACGTTACTCGGGTGCATGCGTGCGGGAGTTCGTCATTCCGGCAAGGTCCAGCGCTATGGGCCGGGCCTTTGCTGGGACATCATGGCGCATGCGCCTGGACATACCTGGCACATGCGCTGTGATGTCGCAGCTGCTTGGAGGGGGAATATCTCCTAAACCATATAGGTTTAGGAGATATTCATTTTACCTACAGGTAAGCCTTATTATAGGCTTACCTGTAGGTAAGACTCCCTCTAAAGGTTATACAACTGCTTTAACATCTTCCTCCCACCCCAGAAAGTTACTTTTTGCAAACAGAACTTTCCTTTCATCTGGGAGACCCAGGCCTTAACATACCTGGGTATAAAAATACCATCCAGACTTTGTAATCTTTACGCTCTCAATTTTATACCATTGTTGAAAACACTCCAGCAAGATCTGCAAAAATGGTCTACGACCCCATTTTTCTTGGTTCGGCAGAGCTGCCATAATTGGGATGAATATCTTACCCAGAATCCTATATCTCCTTCAAACTATACTAATCAAGTTGCCACTGGTCTTTTTCTCCTCTTACAGACGAACCTGTTACCGTTTTATTTGGCAATCAAAACAACCAAGAATCAGCTATAACAAACTCGTCTTACCAAAATTGAAGGGAGGAATAGGCCTCCCAGATATTCAAAGGTATTATTGGGCATGCAGTCTATGTGTATCTAGGATAGTTGATTGGCATGTACACACACAATCCAAAGCTTGGGTCACCCTCGAAGACCGCATCACTATACACAACACATTAAAGATATTGGCCCTACCCTAAAATTCTTCCAGGTCCCTAGCAAGAAGTTAAATATATCATTATTCCCCGGCCCACTCATACATAACTTTGACTTCCCACCAGGTCTATCAGACTCATTCGCGAGAGAGTTGGGTTCAGACCTGCCTGAGAGGGGAGAACATTTCTTCAAAAATGCGTCCTTTCTGACTTTCAAAGCCCTCTCCTCCCTAAATCCAACACAAGAGCTGTCTTGGTTGACCTACTTGCAAATCAGGCATTATATTACAACCACTAAACCGCAGACAGCCTGGCACAGGACACATAGCCCTTTTGAAGGCGATCTGTTGTAGATCAGAACCTCAGAGACATCTCATTTCTGAAATTATTATACAGGATTTATATAGCGCCGTCTGTTTGCGCAGCGCTTTACAAAAATGAAGGCAGACAGTACAGTTACATCACAATTTGGTACAAGAGGAATCAGAGGGCCCTGCTCATTAGAGCTTACAATCTAAGAGGGAGGCTCAATTGATACAAAAGGTAAAAGCTGTGGGGGATGAGCTGATGTAGAAAGAAAGAGTATTAGGTAGAAACAGTATAGGATTCTTTAAAGAGAAAGGTTTTCAGGGATCGTCTAAAGATGGATAGATTAGAAGACAGTCGGACTGATTGGGGTAGGGAGTTCCAAAGGATTGGAGAAGCTCTCGTGAAATCTTGAAGGCGAGCATGGGAGGAGGTGACAAGTGAGCTAGAGAGCAGGAGGTCTTGAGAGGACCGAAGAGGGCGGCTTGGTTGGTATTTTGAGACTAGGTTAGAGATATAGCTGGGGGCAGAGTTGTGGATGGCTTTGTAGGTTATTGTTAGTACTTTGAATTTTATACGTTGGGTGAGTGGAAGCCAGTGGAGAGATTGGCAGAGAGGGGTGGAGAAACTTATGTAATGGGGGGGAAGTCAGTTATTACTTACGACGACGTTCTGAATAGATGGAACGGTTGGCGAGTCACAGGAGGTGGGGAGAGACGGTTAGAGAGGTGACCGAAGGTGAGTGGGTTGCATATTTTAAGTTTCATGATTGTTATTGGATGTTTCGGTAGGTGTTGAGACGGGGGTCGATATAGAGATTGGATCAGAGTTTTATGGTTGGTTCGGCGGGAGAAGCCAGGAGAGTTCTGGAGGACGAGAGATCGAGTGAACAGTGGAGGAGGGTACGAGCGGA
>BLSH010160786.1:56544-70245 GCA_018402905.1 Glandirana rugosa | reverse complement strand
AACCCGAACGATTTTTGAAATGTCCGGGTCCGGGTCCGTGCCACGGACACCCGAAAGTTCGGTACGGACCCAAACGTTACAGTCCGGGTTCGCTCAACACTAGTCAAAACCAATTGGAGCAACACGTCCTCCCAGCACCGGAACTTCCAGGTGATCACAAAGAGTTCTGGGCTGGTTCACACTGCTCCAACCTTGGAAATAGCATATGATTCGCACACTGCAGTGTAACTCATATGCAAGCTCTGTGCAATACGAATTCAGCCATAGAGATTGCTTTGCAAATTCAGACATACAATCGGAGCAAACACACAGCCCCTTTTTTTTTACACAGGGTCAGAATTGGAGCACAGGGCTGTTTACATCATGCAATAAGACTCCTGTGTGAGTTTGCACTGCGATATGTGAACTGATTTGGGGCTATTACCTTTGTACGGTCACTCCCCACAGTTCACATAGAGCAGTGTGAACTGCAACCAGGAGACAAGCGATGCAGGGACACAGTGGATTCACAGCGTTCCTGCATTGCTGCAGTGTGAACCGGTTCTAAGGCAGTTTGCTAAGAAATGGTGTCCCTGGGATTACAGCAGGTGAATAACAAATGCAGAGGACACCGTTTCACACACACAAAACTGCATATCCACCAGCTGAATTCATTACCTGCAATTTTCTCCAGCTGTTAAATCTAAAGACTCCACCTAAACACCTGGATAATTGACTTGCTGGTGTGCTAAAGATTAGGTTCTGAGGTACACAATTACAGCTTAGAATTTACATAATTCTAAAGAAAGATATTTCACTTCCAACATAAAAAATAATAGAAACAACAAACAAGGAGGTCAATAATTGACATTTATTTTGCAAGCATAAAAACACAATTATATACACACATTCAGTTCCTACCGTTTAATATTAAAACTAAAAATGGTGAATGACACAAAAATGAAAACCCTTAGGTTGGAACAGCCCTGCTCATAGGAGCTTACAATCTAAAATAGTTAGAAACCTTATAGTGGACACCAACACACATCACATTTTGAACAGCAAAATTGAGAAAACTTAGTCATTATAACAAAGCTTCACAACTTAATATTAAGAACATATTCTAACACCCACCGCCACACCAAATTCTACCCACATTCTATGCACATACATTGGTTAGTCTGTTCAGTTATAAGTTGCATTTCCATGTACATGATTAAGCAATGAGATCAAACAATCAGCAGATACTCCCAAACTAGGAATGCATGGTAAGGCATAAACAATACACACAACAATTGACAGAATCACCATAGAAAACCACTTTTGCTGGTCAAAATGCACAATAATTTCAGCAAACAGCTCTAGTGAGGCATTACTCATTATGCACAAGAGCATTACTCCCACAAACACCACAGGAAAAATAAACAGGCCTCTTCTCAGACCCGACCAAACAGAGCCCAGCCAATGCAGACATTTATATAGGATAGCTTG
Organism: Glandirana rugosa; assembly: GCA_018402905.1. Taxonomy (NCBI): domain Eukaryota; kingdom Metazoa; phylum Chordata; class Amphibia; order Anura; family Ranidae; genus Glandirana; species Glandirana rugosa. The sequence continues at coordinate 68,775 of BLSH010160786.1, read as the reverse complement.
TATTATTGGCATCGACACGCCCAATGGAAGTACACGCCCACCAGTGTCATTCAATCTGTCTCTTCATGAATGTTTCAAATGCTTACACCTGATGAGCAGTAACACCACATGCAAAATGTTATGGTTTACACTACACAGGTCCATGTGGTTTGAAAACTGTTGGTTTGTCTATGTGCATGCGAATGGACTAAGAGCCCATACACATTATTAGACTTTGTACATATTTTTGTGTTCTTATATAACTAAACCATGTAGTGTAAGGACCTGCCTGATTGCATACACATTTAAACTCATAAGGTTTGCCCTCATATTAAAGGGTCTGGGTCAATTTGAATCCAAAGATCTGTCGCAAATCTAATAGTGTTAGTCCATAGCCATGCTCAGCATACCAAGCAATATGCCTTTGTAAGGTCAGGCACTGATGTTGGACGAGAAGGCCTGGCTTGCAGTTTCCACTCTAATTGATCCCCAAGGTGTCCTATTGTATTGGAGTCAAGAGTCCAGGCCAGTCAAGTTCCACTACCCCAAACTCCTTCACCCATGTCTTTATGCACTGGTCCAAATAAATCGGTGGAGGGGGTGTTCTAATGTGATTTATGATTTCAGCAGTTGTTTTTGGCCTCCTAGTTCCAGTGAAGGGAACTGATCAGTATACCAACACATTTGGACAGTTTCCTGATCTGAAGTTTGTAGGAGCAGTTTGGGGATGGCCTGTTCCTATTCCAACATGACTGCACACCAGTGCAGAAAGCAAGGTTCATAAACACAATAAAACACCTTTTTGCTGAATTAGAGCATAGACTGCAAGCTAGGCCTTCTCATCCAGCATCAGTTCCTGACCTCACAAATGCTCTTCTGGAAGAACGGTCAAACATTCCCATAGACACTCCTAAACCTTGTGGATAGCCTTCCCAGAAGAGTTGTGGCTGTTGTAGCTGCAAAGGGGGTGGCAAATCCTATTTTCACACAATGGACTAAGACTGGGCTACCATTAATGTTCATGTGTGTGTAAAGGCAGCCATCCCACTACTTTGGCCTAGATAGTGTATCTGGGAAGATTTGCAATGGTGGTGTAACCCTCCTACCCAAAAATACAACATTTTGACCGAAAGAGAAGTTAGGCCAGTATTCCCAAGTTATTTTTAACAACATAGGGAAATTAGAGTATTTCTCGACATTAAATAGCATGTTCACAATTGTAACCCAGAAACTAAGTGCTGCCAGGGTGAAAAACTTGGGTGAACAACATAAGTAGAAATTACAACAGGACGTGGCTTGCTTGGGATTCAAACCCAAGCAACAAACAATGCTAACCAGCCAAGCTACCTTCCGAGCCACTGTAAAGCTGCATAGCCTGCTTATCTACACAGATATCCTGCATTTCTGTGGACATATAGGTGATGGAATGACAGGTGTTAGGATTTCTACTTCAGGTTATCCATTTCAATTTTTCATCATTAAATTAAATTAAATTAATAAATTACACTAATTTGACATTTGCATAAGCAATGGTATTGTTTGTGTTTGAACAACATGACACGTTCGGATGTACTCTTATGGATTTCTTCAGTGCTATTTGAAGTTTTTCTAAAAAAAATATAAAAATAAAAAATTAAAATTTCCATAAGCAATGGTATTGTTTGTGGTTTGTAAAGACATCTGTGTGAGTTTAGGGAAATATTTTTGTGACATGGACAGCAGCAAAGTGAAAAAAATATTTACAAAACATGAAGATATTTCACATTGTAGCATTCTTAAAAACAAAATAGATTCTCAAATGTGCAACATTGTTGCCAGGAGAATTTCTTTGAGCGAAAGATACATTTATTTTCAACATGAAATGGATTTATTTGATAAAGTAACAATTGTACCATTAGAATGAATGGCAGAAACTTGCACAAAATAACTCTCATCTTCACTTCAAAAAATGTGTGTAAAATAATTCACATTTTGGTATTTACTAACTACTCAGGGAATCACTCCATGAGAGTTATTTTGAGAGTTGTTTTGTGTCTGAGCATGCTCATTTGTGCTCAGCTGTGCTCTGTGCCTTGGAGTAAGGAGACGCGGTATTTATCTCTTCTCAGACTTTTTAAGATATTTCAGTGTAGAAATCACTTTTTCACACAGTTTAAAAGCAGATTATCTTTAAACAGTATACCGCATATTTTAGCACAATTTAGGGGATCAGATCATGCTCCAAACATTATTTCTATTTGCACAACTCCAGGTCTGGGCTGGAGTAAGGAGTTGGCCGTTATCTGTGACCTGGCCACTATAAAAAATTCAAGTTTGGCCATTATTTAACACCAGCCATTATAGTGAATTCCATATGTGCGCTATTTGCGCATATCTGTCGTTAAATAGCGCACAGTTGCGCAAATGTGCACCTGAGCGGTATAGTAAATAAACCCCTATGTATAGTATTGGATTATTGGATATTATTATTGAACCTCCAGTCCATTCATTATTTTCTAGTGTAAGGTGTGTCACTGATGGTCTTACCTGGAAAATATGTTGCACTGTATGTTTAATAACTTTTACAAACTTTGCTGGAACAAAATATATACCTGAAATGGTAATTGCTTGCCTGCCTGTTAAAATAATAATTAAAAAAATGATAACATATATATATATATTGTATACACTATATACAATATGGGGGGGGGGGGGGGGCTAGCATTAGGTTGCAATTATCTATTTGTTGTTATAGACTTTTTTTAGAGAAAATGCTAGAAATTTGCAGTGTGCATGCTCAGCATAACCCTACTAACTGTAGCTAACTACTAATATAGAATAACAATTTACAATTACAACAACAAAAGTAATAATTATGTGGTGTAATGTGTAACACTTTAGACATGAATGGCAGGACTGTCTAAAAAAAGTTTGCATATGTTTGTGACTTTTGTTTCTTTTTCTAGCCAATTACCAATCACAGCCCCTGGATGTTGCTGTATTTTATCTCCTTCCTACTTATTGTTAGTTTCTTTGTGCTCAACATGTTTGTGGGGGTAGTAGTAGAAAATTTCCATAAGTGTCGTCAACATCAAGAAGCAGAGGAAGCCCGAAGACGTGAAGAGAAGCGCCTGAGACGCTTGGAAAAAAAAAGAAGGAGTAAGAAAAAGCCTAAGTGTTTGGTCGGTTCATAAGCACAATAACTTCTTCCTATCTTCTTCCTCCCACCTCCAATGCCACCATTAGTGTTCATGATCTATCATGCACATTTAATACTTAATTTCTAGACCTAGACCAACAGTTTTTTTAATGCCCTGACATATACATGTAAATGTATCAGGGATTTACCATTGTTGTTGTAGAACATCTGCTATATTCAGTTTGGCAGATAGTGTTACAAACGTTTAGATCAACCATATTGTTGAACAAACAAGTAATCATACAAAAACCACAATATAATTGTGAAAATCTATTTTATACCATGTTATCACTGTTATAAATGACAGTGATGTTTATTCAACAATCCTGGCCTACATTTGTGATCTTGCTAGCATGCACTTTGCCTCTTTCAAGGCATGAATAAATGTCATATACAGTATATTAGTGATAGTCTTTTGAGAATGATGTGGAAAACAACAGTTTCCTCTGCAATTTCATTACTTGACATTCGTAAATTTCTCATTCATTAATATTAAACTAGTGGCATTACAGCTGGCATTCTTAGCAACTTTGTCTATTTTTGTTTTATTTTTCTCTAAACATTAAAATATTCACCTCCAGCTTTTTGAAGGATCTGGAGCTGCATGCAGTGGGTGCAGTGCTTGTCATTCTTTAAACTGCTAATTTAGATATGTCAGACAGATGGACTATGATAAATAAATGCAGGATATGGCTTGTATTAGGAAAAAAATACATTTTCTTTATACATAGACCCATATTTTTAATAATTTTTTCACCCAAATATCAGGTTTTAGTTTCCTGTAATAAGCCAGTTTTTAGCCACAACTCTTAGCGTGATCCAAAAAACTGTACTTGCTACTTCATGTTGCAACCTCTAACTTCACCATGACTGCACAACCACAATGTAGGCCTACATTTCACATTGCACATTTTATTTTGGAATTGGTAAAATGTAATGTATGCCCCAGAACAACAATTTAAATGTATTCATGGATGAAAAGGGGGAGTGAAGAAAGATAGAAAGGGGAAGAAGCATGTAATCATTACCAAGAGCAATCCAGTTCTGTTAAATTCTACTAGCCCTTACTTATGATTAACCACTTTCTTTTAAGAGCCAATATATTTCTCAGGCATTTATATACAATGTCTTGCAAACCTTCTCTGGCAGGGAATGGGGTTAATACATTCACATCAACATTATGTTCATGTGTTTTTTGTATTCATTCACAGATCATTCTAACCTAGATCACATACATAGTAATGTATTTCCAAGTTCTTTACTTTTAGGTCAGCTCGAAGCTGAAAGACATTTTCTGGCCCCTCTGGGGCTCAAGGTGACTTTCTTCACTGGTAAAATTCAGAGCTGAACAGTAAAAATGTTTTCTGAAACCTTTTTTTTTTTAGATATTTAACTATTTATTTTGTCCTTTGTAACCAGACAATGTGCAGAACTTTAATGATATTTTGTGATGTCACAGTGTTTCCTGTATGTAGAAAGCATGTCTTACAAAAATACATGCTTTCCGTATAAAGGGACTCCAAATTAATCTGCACATCACTTCTAAAATACTAGCCTGTTTATACAATATTAGTAAAATATGTTGGATGCACTGAACCACCACTTAGGTTATAGCTTGTGGGAAGGAAGAATGAATAGACACTTTCAAAAACATAGTCAATTTATGATATCTAAAATGAGGGGAACAAGTGGCATCCTGCTGTGAAGAGGAATACATCTGACAAGCATTAGTGATCTAATGCAAAGGAATGAGGCCATAGGAAAGATAATGAAACTTAATTCATATTTTATTCAGCCATATATGCAAAAAAAATCACCACCACCACATTTTGAATGAATGCACCCATTTTATTAGGGCTGAAAGTAAAAAAAAAAAAAAAACAGATGGCTAAAAAAGTGTGTTAGCAGGAGACTGCATTGGGTCTAGATGTTCATTTAAAGCTTGGTTAAAATGGCTAAAAGCTCTTGCCACTATGGCTTTATGTGGAGGCATCTTGGACCCCGGAGTCCTCTGCTGAGGCATGATAAATGATCCAGAGAGTTATTTCAACTGTTTGTAATGGGTACGAAAGGATTTTGTCTCCAAAATTGCAAAATTGGCAATAGTTGCCAAGGGACTAAACCTGTGGATTTATGATAAGGTAAACATAATATACATCTGTTTTTTTTTTTTTACCCATGTCAACCATGTACAATCATACTTTTTTTTTTTTGGGTTTACTTTCAAAGATTTTTATTTCAGATTTACATAGTCAAACAGAATGGCATGTCCATAGATAATACAAAATGTAAAATAACATATGAAACCAGGTATCCATAGATCTTGCAGACAACATGTATATAAAAATATTTGTCCATGGACAACCATACTTTATTATGACCATACTTTATTAACAGACTTTGCCAATTAAATTGGTAAACTACTATTCGCATGGCTTCAACATCTTTCCAGATGCCATTTTGCTATTTGTAGCTATTTATAAAAAAGCTGAAAAAAAATGACTGGACTTAAGATAGAGGATATGGGGAACCTGGCTTGTAGTCCTGGTTTACATAACTGGCAGACTTATAAGGAAGCACTGTACAAATGTTTTACATTTTTCCAAAAAGGACCTAGTGTACACCATCAACAATAACTGGAAAAATATAAAAACAATATATAAATAGCTTATATATATCATCTGCACTCTACTAACGGCAATACAGTCCCCTAAGCAGCCAGCACTATTTGTTGATGCACAAATATAAAAAGTCCAGATAATTTGTATGCAGTGCTAAAAATCTATTACAGAGTCTCTAATATGAAAGGGACAGATGGAAACCAGACACCAGCTTCAGTGTGTTTATCAAAAGCACACCACAGTGACACTCCAATCCTCTTACCAGATGGAAGATAAAAGCAGGGAGATAGGTAAAATATCACAGGCCTCCCCTTCATAAGGTACTCTCAAAGTGATTCATCCAGGTGTATGCTTTCCCCAGACCAGATCTCATTCATCAGCAATGTAAATCAGCTATCCAGGTTAGGCTTTCACAGCAGTCAGGCTCCTCTTATAAGTATCTCTACTCAGTGGGTATAAAGGTGCCAGTGACAACAATAAAAAAGCCACATAGTGAAGCCCGCACAGGTATCAAGCAAAATTTATTAAAGGTTGCACTTACATTGATGTACAAAGGACAAACAATGGATCAAAACTTCTGTATCAGCGTGCTAGTGTGTGGAAAATCAGCCTGACCGGTTTCATCCAATAGGACATTGTCAGAGGTGTGGATTCCCTACACAGGCACGCATCATTTAAATACAAAAAAACGGAAATCCCAGATGACGTGACAACCGGAAATGAGCGGCTGGAACGCATCACGTGACCACGCTTGCGTTCCAGCACCAGGAAGTGTACAACTTTTGGCATACAGGGGAGCAGAACTTTAATAATAACACTAGAACAGCATATTGAAGGAAGCAGAAAAGAGACACGGACTCGCCACGGCACCGCACTGCTCCCACCAAACCCTGTTCTCAATGTCTCAATGAATAAATTTGAAAGATTTTGGAAAAGGAGGATCAGGAGCAGAGGAGTAAGAAAAAGAAAAAATACACTTGGGGCATGGAAGACTATAGGAATAACCACGTTTTTAAGTGGCAATTGAAGAGGTCTGTTGTGGCTAATGGAGGGGCTACCAAGGCCTCCACACCTACTAAAGATCCCAGTAGTATTGCAACACTCCGAGTGGGGAGAGAAAAAAGTTTGGCCCAAAAAAGCCTTTTCAATACCAATATTCACATAATCAACCTGGCCCTTCAGGTAATGAGTGCAACATAAGGAGATATGATAACTATTATCAACGACCCTATCCAGAGGATTTACCTGTATATAATAGATTCCAACCATTAAAGAAGGAATATGAGGACTATAGTGAATCCTATGAAAATAGGTATATAGTTCAGCATCCCTCTTATCATACTCCAAGGAATACACATAATGGGGACAGGGCATCAGGGTGGAATAGTCCTGGGTATAGGCCCCAACAGTCTACCAATGCCCCACCGCTGCCTACTTTTTTCCCAAGGGTCCACAAAAAAAACAAAAGAGGTGGGGAACCATGAGAGGGACCCGAGAAGGGAGGAGGCACAGAGCGAAAAAGGAGAAGGGTTTAAAAGATGCAGGGATTTTCAACCTGAGTAGTCAACCCCTTAATGATAATGAACAGTTTGTTTTAAATCATGGATTTAAGTTCGCCCCTAATAAGCCTCTGAGTAAATTCAGAGCCTTTATGGACGTTCAAAAATATATCTAAAAAATTAACATAAAGCAATATCTTTTGACCCAACCTCCCAAAGGAGAGACACAATCAGCTGCGAGTGTGAGACACTCCGGTTCAACCAATGCGTCCCTGATCAATCCCCCTGGGAATATTCCCCATTCTGTTTCTGTCTTTAGGGACTTAGTTCTTAAAGATATTGACCAATTAAAAGTAAAAAAGTTATATGTTTAAACAGGGGTGGGGGGGGTATTGTTGTATAAGACAAGACCTCTTATATGGAAGAAATTACCACAATTTTATCTGATCAGGAAACTTACATACCCCTTCATGATGATCCTACTACAAAATACAAAAAAGAATTAGGTAAATTAATAGAGGCAGGATTTAATAAAAAGGAGAGAGTGTACCTGATACCTATGTCACCTAGGATTCCAGTTGATATATTACCACCCTAAAGTCCACAAGGATCCAGTCCACCCTCCGGGGAGGCTCATCATTAGTGGACCGGATTCAGTCATTTCCCGCATTGGGAAATACATTGATGGCTTTTTGCAGCCATTAGTGGCGTAGACCCCATCCTTTTTGAAGGATTCAGCTCGAGTCATGAGGCTGCTGGGAAACATGGAGTAGAAGGATAGCTATACTATGGTCACCGCAGACGTAGCCTCCCTTTATACTATAATTTCCCATTTGGACGGTTTGGAGGCCACTGAAGTGTTCCTGAAGAGGGATGGTAGTCTGTTGGCTGCCCAGAGGGAATTTATTCTTGGTCTACTCATGTTTGCCATATCTCACAACTATTTTATAAACAGGTTGCGCTAAAATGACGGTAGGTAGATACATACAGCATGCATCCCATAAATACATGTAAATCATACAGTCCACATAAACATAAATGGTGTAGATGAAAGTAGAGATGTAGATGTATCTTCACAGATATAGACCACCGTGTGATAGTTCAAATTCAGTAGTGATACCTCCACCTCACATCTAATAACTGCTTACCAGATGTAAGCGCATGAGCACTTTGGCTGTACCCCAGCCCGGGTCCCCCCTGGGGATAAATACGACAATCTTGGGGTCCTGATGTAGCAGAGTTGGCTTGGGTGAACCACAGAGGTAGTGGAAAGGGCTAACCGGATCCGCCTCCCGGCGTTGGTAGGATAGCAGTCCAATAAGGTTCTTTACACCCCCAGGTAATCTCACCACGGCACCCAAAGAAAGAGAAGGTACTGATAGTGTGATACCGTTTCCATGGATTTAATAAAATAAAAGTATTGCACTTACATCAGATAAAAACAACAAGGGCGTCCAAGAACATTAAGCCGGCCGACTGTAGACTTCAAACACTCAATGGCAGTGACGTCAGCGTGTGGTCTATATCTGTCATTTTAGCGCAACCTGTTTATAAAATAGTGTGTTTGTAGTACATGGTTAGTACTGTTTGGTTGCAGCTGTGGTTGCTTAGTGCTTTTACATAGTCTAGCGCGGTGTTATCCTCCTTTGTATTGCATGTCTCACAACTACTTCTGGTTTGGTGACTCCTTCTATTTGCAAAATAGAGGAATCGCCATGGAGGCCAAATTTGCCCCGAGCATGGCAAACTTGTTTATGGCCAAGTGGGAGGTGGAAGTCATCTATGCCAACAGGAGACCAGAGGTGATCTTCTCGGGTCAATATACTGATGACATCTTTCTCTTGTGGGATGATGACATGGCTTCTCTTGAGGGGTTCATGAAACATCTGAATTCAAATACTTTAGGTATTTCCCTACAATTTGAAGCCAGCTTTAGTATGGTGCATTTCCTTGATCTCAACATTGAGGTTAGAGAGGGCACGTTAACCACTTCTACGTACTTTAAGTACAGATAGGAACGGGTATATAAGACTGGAGTTGCCATCACCCTGCATGGCTTCTTCTTGGAACAAGCATGGATTTTACGAGGGAGGTTTTTGGACAAAGGGTATAAGCCGGAGGACCTTGATAAAGTAATCATGGAGGTGGGGAATATAGATAGAGGACCTATGTTTCAGGGTGCTGCGAGATCTAAAGATGATAACAGGGAGTTTAACCACTTGCCGACCGTGTCATGTAGAAACATGGCTGCAAGGTGGACTCATTATTCTGGGAGGGCGTACTATAACATCCTCCCTGAATCGCGCTCCCACATGCCCCCTGGGGCACACACCCAGGAGAATCCATGACTGCTGGGTCCGAGAGACCTGGCGCATCACCAGGGCTGGTGCAAGGATTTTTGACACCCTAGGCGAAACCTCATTTTGCCACCCCCCTTTGGCTCTGCCCCTGACTCCACTCAATTTGCCCTGTCAATTTATATAATGGAGGTGGCGGGGGTAGAGATTTTTTGCAGAGCCTCTCTACCCATTTCTTTAGCCGTGATCCACAGGCCTGCACATGTGCCCCTGGATCCGCCTCATTTTACCGCCCTGGGGTGCTGCCAGCCGCGGCTCTCCAGTGACATGAGTGATTGATGCAGAGCAGTGACGGATCAACAGCGGATGGGCGCCCCTGGTGGTAGTGGCACCCTAGGCAGCCGCCTACTCTGCCTAGTGGTAGAGCCGGCCCTGCGCATCACGGTAAATGGCCGCTTGCAGCGTGCCTTTCCCACGCGATCGCTCCATCAAATGACGGATCGTTCACATGTAAACAAGCAGGCGGATATCCGGCTTGTGTCTCCCCTCTCTGTACCGATCGGCACAGTGCGGGGTGAGAGGGGAGAGGTCTGATGCAGCAGTGCTGTGGGCAGGATCTGCAGTGCCCACAGCGCTGCTATGTGCCCATTATGTGCCACTCACAGAGCCATCCATCCAGCTATCCTCATCCATCATCCTCATCGATCCAGCCATCCTCAGCCATCATCGATCCAGCCATCCTCAGCCATCATCGATCCAGCCATCCTCATCCCTCATGCATCCAGCCATCATCATCCATCCAGCTATTCTCATCCCTCATCCAGCCAGCCATCCTCATACATCCAGCTATACTCATCCATTCAGCCATGCTCAGTCATCCCCATCCGTGCTCAGTCATCCCCATCCCTGCTCAGTCATCCCCATCCGTGCTCAGTCATCTCCATCCATGCTCAGTCATCCCCATCCGTGCTCAGTCATCTCCGTCCATGCCCAGTCATCCCCGTCCATGCTCAGTCATCCCCGTCCATGCTCAGCCACCTCCATCCATGCTCAGCCATCTCCATCCGTGCTCAGTCATCCTCATCCGTGTTCAGTCATCTCCATCCGTGCTCATCCATCCCCATCCATGCTCAGTCATCCTCATCCATGCTCAGCCATCCCTATCTGTGCTCAGCCATCCCCATTCATGCTCAGTCATCCCCATCTGTGCTCAGCCATCCCCATCCGTGCTCAGTCATCCCCGTCCATGCTCAGTCATCCCCATCCGTGACACATCCATGCCACTATACTGCCCATCAGTGCCACTACACTGCCCATCAGTGCCACTATAATGCCCATCAGTGCCACTATAGTGCCCATCAGGCTACTACAGTGCCCATCCATACCACTACAGTGCCTCACAATAGTGTAAGAGGTAGTCAAATTAGATTTGAAATTTATGCCCCTAGAACACCTGACGGTGCTCCCTGCATGTTGGACCTCTGTATGTAGCCAGGCTGTGTAAAAGTCTCACACATGTGGTATCACCATACTCGGGACGAGTAGTAGAATATATTTTTGGGTGTAATTTTTGCTAGGTACATACTACATGTAAGAAATATTGTATAAATGGACAACTTTGTGTAAAAAAAATGCGTTTTCATTTTCTTTCCCTATTTTCCAAAAACTAGTGGAAAAAATGACAAATTCAAAAGACACAGTAAGCCTCACAAAATATATGTTGGGGTGTTTACTTTCCAAAATTGGGTCATTTTTTGGGCGTTTCCATTGTCCTGGTGCTCCAGGACCTTCAAAAATGCAAGAGGTAGTCAGGAAACCATATGTGTAATTTATGCCCCTAGAACACCTGATGCTGCTCCCTGCATGTTGGACCTCTGTATGTGGCCAGGGTGTGGTAAAATTCTCACACATGGGGTATTGCCATAATTTGTGGTATGCATATTCTGCGTGTAAGAAATAACCTGTTAATATGACAATTTTGTGAAAAAAAGGGAAAAAAAACGTCATTTTGCAAAGAATTGTGGGAAAAAAATTACAACATCAAAAAACTCACCATGCCTCTTACTAAATACTTTGGACTGTCTACTTTCCAAAAAAGGGTCATTTGTAGTGTTGAGCGAACCTGGACTGTAACGTTCGGGTCCGTACCGAACTTTCGGGTGTCCGGGACCCGGACCCGAACACAGACATTTCAAAAAACGTTCGGGTTTGGGTTCTGGGTTCTGGTAGTTGATCACGCATGTTGAATAGCTGAAGGGCAGCCAATCAACAAGCGTTTCACTGGTTTGCCCTTAGAAGCCATCACAGCCATGCCTACTAATGGCATGGCTGTGATTGGCCAGTGCATCATGTGACCCAGCCTCTTTATAAGCTGGAGTCACAGTGCTGCATGTCACATGCTCTTGGGTTAGTGTAGTTAGAGGAAGCTGCCGGTGTTTTTGTGAGGGTAGGATACCCCCCTACCCCCCTACCCACCCGCGATCCCTGGCCCTGAATGCCAGCATTTCAAAATTCCTGGTCTTTGAAATGCTGTCATTCCGTCTGGTGGACACGGACAGTTTCAAAAACCTGATGGCGGTGGCTGTCCCACAGTACTTCGTCACCGCCGACCCTTGGTGCATGACACCCTGTCGGTGGCGGTAGTCCAAAAACTTTGA
>BLSH010160786.1:30810-54506 GCA_018402905.1 Glandirana rugosa | reverse complement strand
AAAGAAACAAGGACTATATTTTAAAACGTTTAACCATTAAAAAGAAGTATGTAAAACCTGTTTTAAATATGACGATGTATAGAAACCATTTTTTTTTGTTTAATCACCTATAATAAACCAGAAATACTTTCAATATCTCAGATGTTAGTTTTCCCTATCCCCATTTTTTTGTAGGGCACTTGCCCTACTCTTACCCCCATTTTACTTCCTTTTACAGCCCTCTAGCACTTGCCAGGACTTTGTTACAGCCATTTTTGTGGCTAAAAGTTCGGGTCCCCATTGACTTCAATGGGGTTCGGGGTCCGGGATAACGTTCAGTGCCGAACCCGGACTTTTTCCCAAAGTTCGTACGGACCCTCCGAACCCGAACGTCCAGGTGTTCGCTCAACTCTAGTCATTTGAGGGGTATTTGTACTTTTCTGGCTTGTTAGGGTCGCAAGAAATGAGATCGGCCGTCAGTACATCAGGTGTGATCAATTCTCAGTGAAAGGCACCATAGATTGTAGACTCTATAACTTTCATAAAGACCAAATAATATCCACTAATTTGTTTTTTTTTACCAAAGATATGTAGCAGTATAAATTTTGTCCAAAATGTATGAAGAAAAATTACCAATTTGCAAAATTTTATATCAGGAACAAAGAAAAATGCATTTTTTTTACAAAATGTGCAGTATTTTTTCATTTATAGCACAAAAAATAAAAAATCCAGCGTTTTTTGAAATATCAACTAAAGAAAGCTCTATTTGTGTGAAAAAAAGGACAAAAATTTCATATGGGTACAGTGTAGTATGACATTCAAAATGTGAGAGCACTGAAAGCTGAAAATTGGTCTGGTTAGGAAGGGGGTTTAGGTGCCCAGTGGTCAAGTGGTTAACAACTTTTCGGTAGTCACCACTTTTTCACATCAATTTCAGGATATTAAAAAGATTATGTCCAAACATTGGTCACTATTAAAGAATGATAAAGTTCTGGGCCCGGTCCTTCCGATTGTGCACAGCCTACCATTCTTTATGCCCCCAATAGGGTTTCTTTTTTCCAAAAAATGAAGGGATACTACCCCTGCCAGAAATGTGCTATTTGTCATATTAATCAAAATAAAAATAGGAAAATTTACCAATTTACGTCTAATACTACCTTCCAGAGTGTATGATATTAAGACCTTCATCACTTCGGAAAATGTAGTATATATGCTCATTTGCCCATGTAGGCTACAGTACGTGGGACGCACTATGAGGTCCATGAATGTTAGAATAAAGGAGCATGTGGCCAATATAAAAAGGGGTTTCCTAAACATAGTGTGTCTAAGCACTATCTTGAATGCCACAATAAAAACCCTGCGGGAACCACCTTTTTAGCTATTGACAGGTTTACACCACATCGGAGAGGTAGTTTTGTAAAAAGGGAAATTGCAAAAATTGAAACCCTGTGGATATACAACCTCAAATGTTACACTCCGTTTGGCTTAAACGTTGATTGGGACGTTAACTGTTACATTAATAACAGTTAACTTAATGGTAGTTAGTAAAGTGTTAATCTTTTTGTGTTACTGGGTTATATCATCTGATTAATAACCAGAAATTTAAACCGCGCTCACTCTGTATACCAAATAAATCAGTGTTTCTCAACTCCAGTCCTCAAGGCGCACCAAAAGGTCATGTTTTCAGGATTTCCCTTATTTTGCACAGATTTGATCAGTTGCACTGCCTTTGTAATTAATACAACTGTTTCATCTGAGGGAAATGCTGAAAACATGACCTGTTGGTGTGCCTCGTGGACTGGAGTTGAGAAACACTGAAATAAAAATAAATAGTAATCAATCAATAATTCATAAAACAGTGCAAATACTGCAAATAAATACAAAAATAAGTGAATAAGTCCAAAGCAGTTCATATAATGAGCCTTAGGTGGCACTGCAACTATCAAAAGGGACAACACAGTTCATGATGGTGACAACATCTCCACAAATATATAACAGGAAGTGATGGTGACAAATCCTCCACAAATATATGGCAGGAAGTGACAAATCCCAGAAAGAACACCAGGGTGTCTCCACACAAATGCCTTTAGTGATCCTCTCCACCACAACATATAAGCGCACAGCGCACTCACCAGATGGTTTTGACCCCCATTACAGGTAGTCAAAACAAGCATAGGTTGAAATCGCTCCACTTTGGATGTTCCACAGTCCCAGTCTCACTTCGGATGTCTTTGAAGCTTATCAAGGGTCATCAATCTTGCTGAAGAAAATTGCATATTCAGAAACGATAGGACAGCATATGCGCTCCAGGTGCATCCCACACAGCGGAAGTGGTGTGCTCAGTCAGTCCTGCCCTACGTTTGTTTCACCAGGTATGTCTGGCATCATCAGGGGTCACCTGACCAAACACAACACTTCTTATATATACACACAACCACTGTAGAAAGATTGTTCCAAGACCAATAGGATTGATCCATCCTCCCACACCATTATCGGGAGCCCAAACTCTATAAATTCATGAGCCCAAAACATTTGAATTTTATTTTGAATCAATTACTCTCAAATTAGCTCTAATGTATTCAAAACAAACCATAAAATAAAGACCTATTCAACCTTAAACTGTGGCAAAGCTCTAGTGACAACCAGTGGTAGAAAACCAGAACCACCACAAAGGTATTGATGTAAAACAACATATTACATTTTAAAAATTCCATAATATTTCCAAATAATATTACTAATAATACTAGGATGCATCCTTATGGTTTTGAATAGAACCTCCTAAAAATCTCAAATTTTACATCAAATAGAAACACTCCTAAGCTGTTTATCGTGTACCACACAATTCAATAATTTGAGGTGTAGCAATTTAAATCAATTTCTACTTTCTTACCAGCAGGATATAAAGTATCCATTTCAAAAATCCATTGAGTTTCATTTTTAGATATGCTTTGTACCATATTGCCCCCTCTCTGATGGGGTTCTATTTTGTCAATCCCATGGAAGGACATCAATCTGGGGTCTCTATTATGATGGATTCTGAAATGATTTGATAAGCTATGCTTGGGAAAGCCTTTCTTGATAATATTTACATCATCATGTTCATTTATTTTAGTTGCTAGTTTTCTATTTGTTCGACCTATATATTGCAACCCACATGGACAGGTGATAAGGTATGTGACATGAGTAGACTGGCAGGTTATGAACTTTTTTATCTTGTAATTCCTTCCTGTACACTTAGACCTGAATGACTCTACTTTCCTACTTAGTCTCTTTGTATTTTTACATGCTTTGCACCTTTTACAGTAAAAGAAACCCACTTGATCTAAAAAAGTAACCATTTTCTTAGGTGGATCTGGTATATTGGGGACTAGTTTGTTCCTCAGATTAGAAGCCTTCTGATAGATACATTTTGGCTTATTTGGAAGCAGGCTGTTTAATGTTTTGTCTCTCAGTAAAATAGGCCAATGCTTCCTTACAATGTGCTCAAAGGATCTATAGTCCCGATTAAAATTTTTTAAAAATGCTAAATTACCCTCCAGTAATGTGGCCCTAGCTAGAGTTGTGACTTGGTTTTGTAAATGTACTAGGTTGTCCTCCTTATAACCCATTTCTTTAAAATAATCCAGCAATATACCTGACTGTTCAACATAGTCCCCTATATTATCACAGTTTTGTCTGATGCGCATGAATTGGTCTTTAGGTATGCCGCCCAACCACTGAGGGTGGTGGCAGCTGGCTAACGGAATGTAGCTGTTTCTGTTTGTCTCTTTGAAGAAAGTTTTTGTATGAATCCTATCACCCTGTTTCATGAGAACCAGATCTAAGAAGATTTTGTATATAGATCCAAGTTTCCAGTACATTTCAATCCATAAGTATTATTGTAATACGATCCATAAATGATTTTAGTGACACTGTTATAATATGGGCCTTCCAAACCTTTTCTTCCCATTGATCAAGTAGGAGATTCGCTACACTGCTGGAATATTTAGCCCCCATTGCAACGCCTCTCACCTGATTGTCGTAATTAGAGTTGAGCGGACACCTGGATGTTCGGGTTCGGCGGGTTCAACCCGAACTTTACCCTGAACCCCATTGAAGTCAATGGGGACCCGAACTTTTCGACACAAAAATGGCTGTAAAAAAGTCCTGGCAAGTGCTAGAGGGCTACAAAAGGAAGTAAAATGGGGGAAAGAGTAGAACAAGTGCCCTACAAAAAAATGGGGATAGGGAAAATAACTTAAAATCAAATTTTAAAAAAAAAAGGGAAGGGGGTGTGGATGTGGAGTAGGAGCCTAGAGGTTGACTAGGCCGTGACCGTGGCAATGTAGGTGATGATTTTAGAACAATAATCTGTCCCTTACAGCAACAGCAGAAACCTGACCCTATAGGAGTAGGCAATGATTTTAGAACAATAATCTGTCCCTTACAGCAACAGCAGGAACCTGACCCTATAGGAGTAGGCGATCATTTTAGAACAATAATCTGTCCCTTACAGCAACAGCAGGAACCTGACCCTATAGGAATAGGCGATGATTTTAGAACAATAATCTGTCCCTTACAGCAACAGCAGGAACCTGACCCTATAGGAGTAGGAGATGATTTTAGAAGAATAATCTGTCCCTCAAAGCAGTAGACTCTACCTAGTACAGAATCAGATCATTCTGTAATGCAGAATGAGATCTGCAATCTGTCCTTCAAAGCAGTAGTATTAGTAATCTCTACCTAGTCCAGAATCAGATCGTTCTGTAATGCAGGATGAGATCTGCAATCTGTCCCTCAAAGCAGTAGTAGTAATCTCTACCTAGTCCAGAATCAGATCGTTCTGTAATGCAGGATGAGATGTTATTATATCTGCAATCTGTCCCTCAAAGCGCCGGCAGCATCCTCTCCCTACACCAGCCTAAGAGCATGTGACATGCAGCACTACGTGACTCCAACTTATACAGAGGCTGGGTCACATGATGCACTGGCCAATCACAGCCATGCCATTAGTAGGCATGGCTGTGATGGCTTCTAAGGGCATACCAGTGAAAGTTTGTTGATTGGCTGCCCTGCAGCTATTCAACAGGCGGGATTAAATACTCGAACCCCGAACCCAAACTTTTTTCAAATGTCTGGGTTCGGGTCTGGGTCATGGACACCCCAAAGTTTGGTACGAACCCGAACTTTACAGTTCGGGTTCGCTCAACTCTAGGCGTAATCACCTTTGTGCGAAAAAATATTTTTTTGCATAGCTAGTTCCAGGGCATCCACTATGAACTCTTTCTGTGTTCCAAGAGCTCTTTTAGTGGTAGATATGACATCTCACTGCCCAAGACTAGTATAGAGAGATTCCACATCTATTGTGGCTATTATGGTATCATCATTTACTGGAACATCCTTCAGGATATTTATAAGGTGTTTGCTGTCCTTCAGAAATGACAGATATTGCTGGACAAGTGGCTGTAAAAAATGATCCACATATTTTCCCACTCGGGAGAACAGTGAATCAATGCCACTGACTATTGGCCGTCCAGGGGGGTCTTTGTTTTTGTGGATTTGCTGTAATTGATAGATCACTGGCTGTCTGGGCGCATAAGGTAACCAGGTATCTTGCCTCTTTTTTAGATAAAATGCCTTTTCTCCGTGCGTCTTTAACCATTTTTTTCAGGTGAGTTTTCAATTTAATCGTGGGGTTAGTCCTAAGCTTATGATAAGTGTTAGTGTCACCCACTATTCTATCTAATTCCTCTGTATAATCTTTTTTGTTTAAGACCAATATCCCTCCTCCTTTATCAGCCATTCTAATGACTATTTCTTTTCTCTCTTCAAGTGCATCCAATCCTTTCTGTATGTTCCCCTTTTGCCACCTTTTTTCTGTATTAAGCATTCTTATATCCTGTTCTACCATTTCTTTGAAAACATCTAGATAGTGATTGAAGGATTTCTTTGGTTTGAAACAGAGCCGTCTTACCAAGGGGACACACCTGGGTACTGCCCAGGGGCCCCAAGTGCTCATGGGGCCCCATCTAGGGTGCCCGCATTTCCCGCAATTGCAATCTCTGTCCTGGGTCCCGGCGGAATGCCCGCAGCGTGTGTGGGTTGTCATGGTTCCCGCACGCCATGGGCTACACTTATATGGCAGCCGGCTTCTCTCCCCTTGGACACACACAGTGCAGAGTGCACTGGACCTGCCCCTCCTCCTCCTGCTGTGATGTTTTCCTGTACAGAGGAGGAGGGGGGAGGAGGTTCACCATGCTGCTTGAATGGCATCCTCTATCAGGATAGAAGATCAGAGAAGATAAAATGCAGGTAACCTTTGCACTGCTGGCACATCACTGCATGGATCATTTTCAACTTCAACTGGAATTTAACAGCATCTTATGTTTTTAGAGAGTGCTGAGGGGTTGGCTTTCATTATGTTCTTCAGATTTGCCAGGTGGTAGAATTGTTTCTGTGTGAAGACTGGCCCTTGCATGCCCCCGATCTCCAGCAATAAATTGTATTTTATTTCTCATAGCAAGCATCCTGGCAGTGTTGCCAGAGCTGGAGAAGAGAGCTAGCTCTTGGGGTTTTGGAAAAAGCATGTGAACCTGCAGACACTCTCCAACAACCCCTGTAGCATGTTCACAGTCTCTGACCATCTCCTGTTTCATGTCTGCAGTCTCTGACCATCTCTTGTATCATGCCTCAGCGAGGCTGCATTAATGTGCAAATTTAGGCTGCAATAATGGGTGCAGGCAGGCTGCATTAATGGACACAGCAAGGCTGTATTAATGGACGCAAAGAGGCTACATTCATGGGCGCAGGGACACTGCAATAATGGGCGCAGTGAGGCTGCAATAATGGGCGCAGGGAGGCTGCATTAATGGGCACAGCAAGGCTGCATTCATGGGCTCAGCGAGGCTGCATTAATGGGCGCAGTGAAGCTGCATTAATGGGCTCAGCAAGGCTGCATTCATGTGCACATTTAGGCTGCAATAATGGGTGCAGGGAGGCTGCATTAATGGACACAGCAAGGCTGCATTAATGGACGCAAAGAGGCTACATTCATGGGCGCAGGGACACTGCAATAATGGGCGCAGTGAGGCTGCAATAATGGGCGCAGGGAGGCTGCATTAATGGGCACAGCAAAACTGCATTCATGGGCTCAGCGAGGCTGCATTAATGGGCGCAGTGAGGCTGCATTAATGGACTCAGCAAGGCTGCATTCATGTGCACAGTTAGGCTGCAATAATGGGTGCAGGGAGGCTGCATTAATGGACACAGCAAGGCTGCATTAATGGGCGCAAAGAGGCTACATTCATAGGCTCAGGGATGCTGAAATAATGGGCGCAGTGAGGCTGCATTAATGGGCTCAGCAAGGCTGCATTCATGGGTGCAGGGAGGCTGCATTAATGGACACAGCAAGGCTGCAATAATGGGTGCAGGGAGGCTGCATTAATGGGCACAGCGAGGCTACATTAATGGGCATAGCGAGGCTGCATTCATGGGGCAACAAGGCTGCATTCATTGTCGCAGTGAGGCTGCAATAATGGGCACAGGGGGGCTGCATTATTGGGCACAGCAAGGCTGCATTCATGGACGCAACGAGGCTTCATTCATGGGCTGTAATGCTGCATTCATGGGCACAGTGAGGCTGCAATAATGGGCGCAGTAAGGCTGCACTCATGGGCTGTGAGGTTGCATTCATAGGCACAGTGAGGTTGCATTCATGAGCACAGTGAGACTGCATTGATGGGCACAGTAAAGCTGCATTTTATGGGCAAAGTAAGGCTGCACTGATCTCCTGTATCATGTCCGCAGTCTCTGACCATCTCCTGTACTCTGTCTGCAGTTTCTGACCATCTCTTGTATAATGTTTGCATTCTCTTACCATCTTTAGTACAATGTCCTCAGTCTCTAATCATTTTCTGTACCATGCCCACAGCCTCTGAAATCTCTTGTACCATGCCCGCAGCCTCTTACCATCTCCTGTATCATGTCCGCAACCTCTGACTATCTCTTGTCTTATATCATGTCCGCAGTCTCTGACCATCTCTTGTCTTATATCATGTCTGTAGTCTCTGGGGGGGAGTCTGGAGAGGAGTCAAGAGTGGGAGCGCTGCCAGGATGGGGGTCATGGGAGAAGTCAGATGTGTGTAGTGTGGAGAGACTATAGGATAAAACCAGAGCCACTAAGCTGGAGCTCACTGACTGAGCCCATGTTTCTGCACTATTAGTGGCGATTTGAAAGACATCTGCCCATGAACCCGCACATATGTCTATCAAATCGTCCCCGAAGTCGGGCTGAAATGCCGGTTTGAAACTCGCACGATTTCAAACCCACCCTCAGTGTGAATGTGGGTTTATTCTGGGGAGTAGGTGTGGAAATTGGGGCAGGCTTGTAGGGGCCCAAATGCATTACTTTGCCCAGGGGCCCATCATCCTACTATGATGGCCCTGGGTTGAAAGTGGAACGATTCCTCAGACCACTATCCTGATATTCACTACTGGTTTGGTTTGTTTCTAGTACTCTCTCCATAAAATATTTTTTGATGTTTAACTTTCTAATAAACTTCTCAGTGTCTACATACACATCAAATTTATTAAAATCCTTATCCGGTGCAAATTTCAAACCTAGTTTGAGTACCTTTAGTTCATTTTTAGTAAAAGTGGCATTGTTTAGGTTAAAAATACCCTGTCCTACTGTTCCCATTTTCTTTTTGTTCTTTCTCGCCTCTCTACATTCTCTGGTGTATTTCTTTGGGGTCCTTGTTGCCAATAGGGAGCTTCCTCCTGGTGCCATAGGGGGCCCCCCTCCTGAGGCCACTGATGGGATCTCTCTGGACCGCATGGGACCCATCCTTGGCTCCAAGAATGCCCCCACATCCACCTCGAGGGCCATAGGACCCTCTGTTGGGGTTCCACACCCCCCTCCTGCCACACCCTGGTGGGTCCCCATGTCCCCCCCCGGTGAAAACCCCCATGGTAGTTGTTCCCATATTGGTCATAACCATATTGGAGTGGCTGGAACCTATTGTGAGTAGGTGAACTGTAGCCAGCTGAGTCCCTATATTCATGCTGATAGGATGGATTCCTCTGCATTTCAGGGGGTTTAGATATTTTAGTGGCTGGGGTCCTACGTCCACCAGTCCCGCTACCAGGTGGGCGGATGTTACCTCTCCCATTTTGTCTCCCCTGAGCCTGGTGTTCCATTCATCCTCTGGACTACAGACTCAACCACCGGGTTACTAGAATCATCCTGCCATTTATAGACCGTATGCTCCCTATAATCTTTTAGATCCCTTTGGTATTTCTTTATATTCTTATGTTTTACATCTTTATCAATTCTTTCCAAAAAATGATGTATTTGGGAAAACCTTTCTTTATATTCAGGAGAGTCCTGGTGTGGACTAAGGAGTTCTTTAAGTTCTGAAATTTTAGTTTATAGATTTGATAGTTTAGTTCTCCTCCTTGAGAGAGTTAGTTCCAACAAATTGTGTTCACTCAAATTAAGTAAACTAAACCATTCCTTGTCTAATTCCTGATCATCCAGATCATCATTGGGACCCATGTCCCAGCGAAGTCGTTGTGGTGTCATTATTTCTTGAACATATTGTTTCAGGGTGGCTATATCCCACCATGTACGAATCTTTTTTTCTAATGTGTTCTTCAATGTCTTAAAATTGTGGTCCAAATCTTTTAGAGCATTATTCTGGGTGGAAGTAAATAATTAATTTAAATCTGTGTTCCTATTCAGCATAAAATCAAAAATATCCATTGCTGCGGGTTAACGTCCACGAATTGGTGAAGAAATTAAAACAATGGTCAAAAATAGCTTAACCCTTCCCCGCGCAGATGGATGTGATTGGATAAATTGCCAATTAAATAGATAATTAATTAATAAATCAAATTAAATTAAATGTGTTAATATGAGAGAGCTGCACGTGTATAGTTGCTAATGCAACCAATATATAATAACCAGAAATTTAAACTGCATTCACTCTGTTTACCCAATAAATAAATAAATAAATAATAATCAATCAATAATTCATAAAACAAGTGCATAAAAAGTGCAAATGAATACAAAAATAAGTGCAAAAAAATGAGTCCAAAATAGTTCATATAATGAGCCTTAGGTGTGCTGCAACAATCAAAAGTGACTTAGTGCAACACAGTTCATGATGGTGACAACATCTCCACAAATATATAACAGGAAGTGATGGTGACAAGGCCTCCACAAATATATGACAGGAAGTGACAAATCCCAGAAAGAACACCAGTGTGTCTTCACACAAATGCCTTTAGTGATCCTCTCCACCGCAACATATAAGCGCACAGCGCACTCACCAGCCAGTTTTGACCCCCATTACAGGTGGTCAAAACAAGCATAGGTTGAAATCACTACACTTTGCATGTCCCACAGTCCCAGTTTCACTTCAAATGTCTTTGAAGCTCATCAAGGGTCATCAATCTTGCTGAAGAAAATTGCATTTTCAGAAATGATAGTACGCTGCATGCGTTCCAGGTGCGTCCCACACAGCGGAAGTGGTGTGCACAGTCAATCCTGCCCTACGTCCGCTTTGCCAGGTATGTCTGGCATCATCAGAGGTCACCTGACCAAGCACAAAACCTCCTATATATACACATAACCGCTGTACAAAGGCACTAAAAGAGCTCTCAAATCTGGCCTCAAGGAGGAACAGAAAGAGTTCATAGTGGATGCCCTGGAACTAGCTATGGAAAATAATTATTTTTGGCACAAAGATGATTACTACAATCAGGTGAGAGGCATCTCAATGGGGGCTAAGTATGCCCCCAGTGTGGCGAATCTCCTACTTGACCAATGGGAAGCAAAGGTTATATTTGGAATACCCATATTACAACTACTTTTATACAAACGATTCATAGATAACATAGATGAAACTGTGATAATATAGGGGACTATGTTGAACAGTCAGGTATATTGCTGGATCGTTTTAAAGAAAAGGGCTATAAGGAGGACAATCTAGCACATATCAAAACCAAGTCAGAACTCTAGATAGGGCAACATTACTGGAGGATAAACAAAAGAAAACGGAGGCTGTGGGGAGGGGTTTAGTGTTTTTAACCAATTTTAATCTGAACTATAGATCCTTTGAGCACATTGTAAGGAAGCATTGGCCGATTTTATTGAGAGACAAAACATTTAACAGCCTGTTTCCAAGTAAACCAAAATGTATCTATCGGAAGGCTTTTAATCTGAGGAATAAACTAGCCCCTGATATGCCAGATCCACCTAAGAAATTAAAACCAGAATAATTATTCAGCGCAAAAATCGTAAAATTACAAATAACAGATTAGACTATTACACAGCTAGCTGAACACCAATGGAAAGCCACAACACCATTAAAGGAATAATAAAATATAAAGTGCAGCGCTATGTCAACATTTTTTTTTTTTTTTCTAAAAGTCCTTTACAAAGTCCTTTAGAAATCAATAGATGAATGCTTTCTGATTGTGAATGTGCATCCTAAAGGTTCAATATAGGTGGCCGCTCACCTTCTGATAACAGGCTAAAAGCCTTAGTACACCTTCCCTCATTCAAACAGTGAGACACTGCAAATGGGACCAGTCGAATATCCTCGGTATAAGCATGTAAGGAGAGAAAGACATGCACATCTAGTGTTCTCTGTATAACAGTTCTAAAGAAAGATAGTTCCCCTGGTGCTGGAAGTAGTAGAAGACGGACACAGATATGTGAGCAAGATCCTCCACCACACTGATGAACACACTGCCTCTCACCTCCCTCTTGGGACCACAAGGCCCATAATGCACCTTCCACACTGTGGGAAAATAGAACTGCTGCCAACTGGACTCCTCACTCTATGAGTTGACAGATGTACTCCCATGCAAAAAAGAAATGCCACATCTAATGCTCTCCGCATACACTTCTTTTAATAATAAAGTATAAAATAAAACTCACATTTAAAAGCACCCGTTCCAAGTGCAAATCTCACAGCATAGATACATGTACACACGCTGCTGACACAAAGATGGCCGCGGGTGACGTCAGACGCCGCTCCTCCACACAATGGAGGTTTTACATTAAAACCTTTGTGGCAGTTCTGGTTTTCCATCACTGGTTGTCACTAGGGCTTTGGCACAGTCTAAGGTTGAATAACTCTTTATTTTATGGATGGTTTTGAATATATTAGAGTAATTAATTCAAAATAAAATTCAAATGTTTTGGGTTCATGAATTTATAGAGTTTGGGCTCACGATAATGGTGTAGGAGGATGGATTAATCCTATTGTTCTTGGAACAATCTTTGTACAACGGCTTTGTGTATATATAGGAGGTGTTGTGCTTGGTCAGGAGACCCCAGACATACCTGGCAAAATGGATGTAGGGCAAGACTGACTGAGCACACCACTTCCACTGTGTGGGACGCACCTGGAATGCATACAGCATTCTATCTTTTCTGGATATGCAATTTTCTTCAGCAAGATTGATGACCCTTGATGAGCTAGCTTCAAAGACATCCGGAGTAAGGCTGGGACTGTGGAACATCCAAAGTGGAGTAAATTCAACTTATGCTTGTTTTGACTACCTGTAATGGGGGTCAAAACCGTCTGGTGAGTGCGCTGTGTGCTTATATGCTGCATTGGAAAGGACCACTAAAGGCATTTGTGTGGAGAAACCCTGGTGTTCTTTCTGGGATTTGTCACTTCCGTCATATATTTGTGTTATATATTTCTGGAGATGTTGTCTTTGAACTGTGTTGCACTAAGTCACTTTTGATTGTTGCAGCGCTATGTAAGGCTCATTATATGAACTGCTTTGGACTAATTTTTGCACTTATTTTTGTATTTATTTGCACTATTTGCACTGTTTTATGAACTATTGATTGATTACTATTTATTTATTTATTTATTGGGTACACAGAGTGAGCGTGGCTTAAATGTCTGGTTATTATATATTGGTTGCATTAGCAACTATACACGTGCAGCTCTCTCATATTAACAAATTTTATTTAATTTGATTTCTTAATGAACTATCTATTTAACTACCAATGTATCCAATCACATCCATCTGTGCGGTGAAGGGTTAAGCTGTTTATGACCATTGATTTCATTTATATCATCTGATTGTTCCAAATAACTGCATTATTGAAAATATTCATTAGGGGGAGCTCTTTCATTAATTGGACGTTCCCACTAGATTTTAATTTTAAATATATATTTTTTCATGATATATTTATATATATACATTTTTTTTAGTATTTTTATATTTTGCTGTGGCATTGTGCAATATGTATTACTTTTAGGGTACCTCTTTAAACATGAGTTTGTTCCCCTTCAGAATCGTTGTTATATTAGGGCTTTTAGAGTCTATTTTATATAGAGATTGAGAACAGGGTTTGGTGGGAGCAGTGCGGCGCAGTGGCGTATACGTGTCTCTTTTCTGCTTCCTTCAATATGCTGTTCTGGTGTTATTAAAGTTCTGCTCCCCTGTATGCAGGAAGTTGAACAGTTCCTGGTGCTGGAACGCAAGCGCGGTCACGTGATGCATTCCAGCTGCTCATTTCCGGTTGGCACCTCATCCGGGACTTCCAGTTTTTTGTATTTAAATTATGCATGCCTGTGTAGGGATGCCACGCCTCTGACAATGTCCTATTGGATGAAAACGGTTAGGTTGATTTTCTACACAATAGCACACTGATACAGAGGATTTGATCCATTGTTTGTCGTTTTTACATCAATGTAAGTGCAACCTTTAATACATTTTTCTTGATACCTGTGCGGGCTTCACTATGTGGCTTTTTTATTGTTGTCACTGGCACCTTTATACCCGCTGAGTGGAGATACTTATAAGAGTAGCCTGACTGCTGTGAAAGCCTAACCTGGATAGCTGATTTACATTGCTGATGAATGAGATCTGGTCTGGGAAAAGCCTACGCCTGGATGAATCAGTTTGAGAGCACCTTATGAAGGGGAAGCCTGTGATGTTATAACTATATGCCTGCTTTTATCTTCCATCTGGTAAGAGGATTGGAGTGTCACTGTGGTGTGGTGTGCTTTTGATAAACACATTGAAGCTGGTGTCTGGTTTCCACCTGTCTCTTTCATATTAGAGACTCTGTGATAGATGTTTGGCGCCACATACAAAGTATCTGGACTTTTTATAATAGCTGGAAAAAGCTAGGCCTAGTTTGCTGAAATAGTGAAATAAGAAATGTAAAACATTAATTTCACTGCTCTATAAATATTGAAAAATCCTCTTGGAAATAGATTTCTCCTGGAAAAACTGTGAGGTCAAACAGCAGCAAGCTTGAAAATGAAAACTTTGAAGCTGAATGTCAAAAAGCTTTTATAAAAAGGTTGAAACGCAAACAGTAAAATTAAAAGTTCTAAAAAATGATTTTGCTCATTACAAATATGTTCCATTAGGTAAAGTTAATAAAAAATAAATAAATAAAGACTAGAAAAGTTGCCCGTTCCAGATCAGCCAAGATTGAGGTTGTTGCAAACTAATGTAGCAGGTGCCCCGTTATTTCTGCTTTTGCTAAGCGGCCACTGTTGATACACAGGCTCTTATAGAAGGAACAAATGTACCTGTCAGCCCCTGCAGTGGAACTTCTCCCCCTCCTTGTTTCACAGACTGAACTCAATTTAAGTTGTATAGAGAGACACAGAAGGATCAGCTTACACTGCTTCTCTGGTGTGCTTCTATGTGCATAGGGAGAAACAGACAATGGAGGGGACAGTTAAGGCAGCAAATGAAGGAGGCTTTTACAAGCAGCAGAACCAGAGGGATTCCTGGGAGAAGCAAAGGACTCTGGAATATGAAGTTCCTTTACCAGATGTCCCCATAGCTTTGTATGGAGTATGGAACTACAATCCCATGCATGCTCTAGAAGAGAGGAGGAGAGAGACTCCATCTTGATTGTCTGGGGAGAATTCAATGAACATGTTGGAGAGGAAGAGAAAAGACCTAAGAGAGGGGTGCTGCCTCTTGAGTCTCTCCACTGTGAAATCTTAGGCCTCTGGGACCGGTCAGGACATCCAGCTTCAGAGAGAGAGGATCCCAGGTGCACATCCCGGTGCACCTGCACCAACAAGCGTTCCAGTGTGAGGTGACCAGTTGCCATAAGGAAAGTTTGCCTGTCCCAGGAAGTTCATTTGGGCCTTGATCGATCGCAGGATTGAGTGAGGGAACTCTTGCCCATTTGCAGGAAACGAGGACACTGCACAGATGGAGTTATATTGAACCCTGTATACAGACATCATTGCTGGTAGTCATCTTGCTGACACTTATAGAGCCTCAGGATACAAGGCTATTTAAGTAGAAAGACACTGTATACAGATGTCATTTTCCTTTCACCCTGGTGAGGAAAATCTTGCATTCTTCACTTAATGATCTGGGCCAGTTATATTATTTGGGCCTACTATCCAGGAATTGAAGTGCACCAACAAGAGTGGCTAGCTGAAGATGCCAAAATGTATTTAAAGCCGAGTTCCACCCAAAAATGGAACTTCCGCTTTAAGGGAAGGTGACCCCCCTGACATGCCACAATTGGCATGTCATTTTATTGGGAGGGGATTGGGGACCCAGGTCCACGTCCTCTCCTAGAGCCGTGGCTCCGGAAGGAAGTTCACCTTCCCCCCCTCCCTCTCCGCTATCTTCTGGGACACGGCACAGGTCCCAGAAGATACATCCGCCATTCACAAAGCGCAGCACGACTTGCCCAGCTTTGAAGCCAAAGCCAGGTGCCCACACTTGTGATGCTGGCGCTGTTGAGGGGAGGGGGAGAAGAGCAAGCCCTTGGGTGACCGCATCGCTGGAGCGAGGGACAGGTGAGTGTCCGATTGTTAAAAGTCAGCAGCTACATTTTTTGTAGCTGCTGACTTTTAACTGGGTGGCACTCTGTTTTAACTTCAAAGAGAATGAAGTTACTATTACCATGGAGCCTCACACTCATATATCTAAGGCTCTGTATATGCAGCGGGTGTGTGGGACAGCCTATTTAGAAAGTTAAGATTTGTATGTTGATTTGAATACAGTATTTGTTATTGGGCATGTGGTGCCAGGAGACAGAAGAGAGGGATCTGACATAGAGAGGGTCAGTCTTTTACTTTCCTCCTGTCTGAACTCATAGAGCCAAACTTGAGTAAAGATAACCAATCTGGTACAGATTGCCATTTTGTGACTTTATTGTTATTAAAGGGTTTACTCTGCTCTTGGGGTTATTCTAAGGTTCTGAATCCCCTGAAAGCAGCCTAAATGTACTATTCAGTTAATGTTCTTCTATTGTATTCCTTGAACATATTGCCAATGGTTATTCCACAGAAATACTACAGTAAAGACAATTTCTGTGTTTTATAATAATGTGTGTGTTTCTCATTGATCCTTGCACTCACATATTGCCAGGTGTGCCAGAGGGGACTGAGGCTGTTATTGGAGTTGAGAGGCAGAGTAACAGACTGAACATAATTAAGCGGCTCCTGCAGGGGTAGCACTACACTAAATATGTGCCTCAGCAGGTAATATGCAAAGGATAAAAGTATGGAAGGTACTAGAAGGGGACAGTATGTGCAGGAGAGAAGTGTGAATAGTTTGACAGTGGGCAATATATGCAGGAGAATGAAGGGTGTGATAGGCAGAGTGTTCAGGAGGTGTTGTAGGGGGCAATATGTGGAGAAGAGCAGTGTGTAGAGTATAATAGAAAACAATACAGTTATAAGGAAAATAGCATGCCAAAGTGCTAACACATGATATTTTAGTATAATATGTTCCTTGATAGTAGTATCATAAAGCTGTGTTTATCAAATTATATTTTTACTTGAATTTTAGGATTAGCTTTGGGAGTTAGGTTGAGATTAAGGGTTAAGTTCAAGGGTTAAGTTGAGGTTAAGGTTTAAAGGAAAGAGTTAGGTATTAAGTTAAAGGACAACTTCACTTGTCATTTATTACATCCTAACCTTCATCACTGCTTTACTGTGTAGCCTACCTGGCATCACACAGCATTTAAACCAAAAAAGCCCTGGCTGCATACTCTGTCTAGAGTAAAAAAGATTCTGCTGAATTGTCTGTATAAAACAAAGCCCAATGAATGTGAAGTGTAACCATAGCAGGTGGGTTAATTATCATACACTGGAACATTGATAGGGTGGTCACCAAGCTGAAAAACAGGTTAAAATGTGATAATGATTAGCTGCAATCCATGGTCTGGTTACACATTTTTCCCAGTGTGATTCCTTATCAATTCCTTTCCTTTTTCTTCTTTATGTGTGTCTTGATCATTTTGTTGTAAGAATTCAACAACTTGACATATTTTGTCTCCAAGCTTCATCTTCAGCTTTTCTGTCCCCACAAAATTACTACTCTGTAATATCTTTTTCTCTCTTGTTTTTATGCAGAAGCCCAGCGCCTGCCATATTATGCCACCTACTGCCCTGTACGCCTTTTAATTCACTCTGTTTGCACAAGTCATTACTTGGATATTTTCATTACAATCATCATTTGCCTAAATGTTGTCACAATGTCCTTGGAGCACTACAGCCAACCAAAGGTACGCTGAGAGTTCTACTTTTTTCCAGCTGGTACAAATCTTGGAAAATATATTAAAGTGAATCAGTACTTTGTCAGATAGCTGAAGGGAAAGGTACACTTGCTAATACCAAAGCAAAATGAACTTGCAAAGGTTAACTAAACAGCTAAATCACTTATGTGCTCATTTGTTAACCACTTCAGCCCCGGAAGGATTTCCCACGTTAGGACCAGAGCACTTTTTGCAATTTGGCACTGCGTCGCTTTAACTGACAATTGCACGGTCATGCGTCTTTGTACCCACACAAAATTTGCGTCCTTCTTTTCCCACAATTAGAGCTTTCTTTTGGTGGTATTTGATCACCTCTGCATCACTTCTGATCACCGCTATAAACAAAAAAAGAGCGACAATTTTGCAAAAAAACAATATTTCTTACTTTTTGCTAAAATACAAATCCAAAAAAAAAAATAAAAAAACAAATGTATTAATCAGTTTTGCCCGATTTATATTCTTCCTCATATTTTTGATTTAAAAAATTGCAATCGGCGTTTATTGGTTGGTTTGTGCAAAAGTTGCCTCATTTACAAACCATGAGAAATCATTTCTTTACCATTTTTTTTTACTAGTAATGGCGGTGATCTGCGATTTTTATCAGGACTGCAATATTGGGGCAGACATGTCGGACATTTTTACACTTTTTTGGGACCAATGAAATTTATACAGCGATCAGAAATTTAAATATACACGGATTACTGTATACATGTCAGTGAAGGGGTTAACCTACAGGGGGAGATCTAGGGGCTAACTGTGTTCCCTAGGCGTGTTCTGACTGTGAGGGGGCTAGGCTACCGTGGGCATAAGAGATCTAACTGATCCCAGTGACAGGGATCAGTAGATCTTTTAAATGCCCACTGACAGAGCGGGGAACTGCCGTGTTTACATCGGTGGTTCCCCGTTCTTCCTCTCTGCCAGGCAATCGCGGCTAGCCTTTGGAGATAGAGTCTGCCCGAGCCGCGGCCACACTCCTGCAAAGTGCGGCAGGCTCCCGCCCGCTACAGCGCACGTGCGAGCTGCCCTTTATAGACGGAGATTCGCGGGACGCTGCCACTCTGCAACAGTATAACTACGCAAGCCGGTCATGAACCGGTTAATAAGGAAAATACAATACTTTGATTTCCTTATAATGTTTGTTCTCAGTAGAACGCTTCTGATACTGAAAACAAGTGAAAATTATTGTGTATATCAGAATATTCCTGACCTTTTACATCACCAACTCTATCACTTATCCTAACCTTTTAAATTATCTCTCAACTCTTTTTTTTAAGCTATTTTTTTAAGGATTTTCAAGAAAACAATTTAAAGACAGAAAAAATCAGATAGACATTCTGTCATATTACTAGACATACAACATTCAATGTACATTGCAACTGATTAGAAACGATACTCAACCAAGGTGGTATAACATAAGAATCAATTCAATTTTGGACATTGACTTCTTCAGACTAGAACTAGCATTTGGAAGTCAAACATAAAGGTCCTATAAACTGTTGTAGGAATTAATGTTGCTCAAAAAAGCACAATAGCAGTATAAAAGAGACATGAAAACAAACATAAAGAGCATAGAACATATGTGTACCATTGGATCACAAACCATATATAGTGGCAGCGCTTCACAATCTTACTTTATAGTATGGGGATAAGGAAATGAAGATCACCACGGTTGTCACTGGAACTCTGTGTGTAAGTGTACCACATAGCCCACAATTTTCTCACATTTATAAGTTTCTCCTTACTTGTTTGAATACCTCCCTCACACCCAGAACTTCATTCGTTTTCCATTTCTTCAAAATTGCTGCTCTAGCAGCATATAATGCTTGCATAAAGATTGGATGCAATGAGTTGGGAATATCTAAAATAATGATACTATGTCACGTACCTGGTCAGAGGCTGAAGTGCTGAGGGGGCTTCCCTTGCGGCTAAATGTAGAGCGCCCCTGAAGTTGGTAACAGTGGCAGTGGTTGCCAACTGCGACAGGCTGATGGGACATCTGCTGGATGGCGGCTGACCAGCAGGATGCACTGCTGGGCAGGAGTTCCTCAGGAATACCAGGTGAGACTTGGCAAATTGGAGAGCCAGGAGCAGAGTCGGGAGCCAGGCCAGAAGTCATGCACAGAAGGTCATCCAGGTGAAAGGCAGCAAGCAGAGTCAGGAGTTAGTCAGGGTCATACACTGGTAATCAGGCAGAAGTGGAGTCAGAAGAGCAAGCCAGGGGTCATACATGGATCAGCAGACAAAAGCGGAGTCACAGGAACAAGCCAAGGGGTAAAGCCAGAAATGCGGACAAGAAAGGTCAAAGGCAAGCCAGGTCGGTAGCAGGAAATCCAATAATATCAGGAACAGGAAAACAGGAACTCAAGCTGAATATTATCCAGCAACTAATGGCTCATGCTGCTGGCTTTAAATAGGCCACTGGGCACCAGAATCTGTCACGTGGTTCTTGCCCTTGCACGCATTGGCATTGAAAAATGTCTAAGTGCCAATCTTCAGTTTTGCTGAGCATTTGCAGGTGTGCCAATTCTTCTAAGAACCATTCTCTGACAGTGCCATCCCCAGTGGACAGACTCTGAAAGCCCAGACAAGCTTGCTTCTCTGGGTATTTGCTGAAGAATACACTCCATAGTCTAGGGGCATGTACATTACTTGCTGGCTCCCATGAACTTTCCTCAGGTGAGTACCCTTTCCATTTTATGAGGTATTGAGCCTGTATTCCCCTCTTTCAGCAGTCAAGGATGGCCTCTACCTCAAACTCTGTCTCCTCACCCACTGTGATGGGAGGTGGAGGTGGATCCTCTCGTCCTGCAAAGGAAGCAGAAGTGGCTGGCTTGAGCAAAGAAACATGAAAGACTGGGTGAATCTTATAAGAGCTCGGCAAGGACAGTTTGAAGGCCACAGGATTTATCTCCTTCTTAATTGCAAATGGGCCAATGAATCTTGGGCCCAACTTCTGCGAAGGGCAGGATAATTTAAGGTTCGCTGTGGAGAGTCACACTTTGTCGCCAACCTTCATAGCAGAATTCTTTCTCTTCTTCTTGTCATAAAATTTTTTTGTAATCCCTCTGTGCCCTTCACATAGTTTCCTGAAGAACTTGGTAATTCTCCTGGATAAAGGTTAAGCTGTCCTGTACTGCAGGTACTGCTGCTTCTGACACAGTATTGGGTAGAAAAGTAGGACGGAATCCATAATTTTCCCAAAATTGACATTGACTGGTGGAAGCAGAGATATTGCTCCAGCGTTTGATTTGTTCTCTCTGTCTGGTCATTACTCTGTGGGTGATAAGACAGACCTCAATATCCAAGGCTTTGAAGAGAGCCCTCCAGAACCTGGAGGTGAATTGCATCCCTCTGTCAGAGACAATGCTGTTTATTAGGCTGTGCAATTTTACAATCTCTTTGATAAAGGCGTGTGCTTTATCCATGGCTGAGGGAATACCCACCAGGGGCAGAAATAGGGCCATATTCGACAAACGATCGACCACCACCAGGAAAGCACAGAATTCTTCAGAGGGGGGTAAATCTACTATGAAGTCCATGGACAACATTTTCCAAGGGTGGTCTGGAACTGGCAATGGTCTTAACAGGCCCCAAGCGTGTGTGCCACTTGCCTATCCTTGTACAGGTGATACATAAACCCACATAGTCCTTGCAATCCTTACTCAGGTTAGGCCACCAGTAGGAACGTTGAATAAGCTCAGATGTCTTATGGACCCTGAAATGGCCGACAAGCTGGTGTTCCTGGAAGGTTTTCAGGACCTGGAGTCTGGCTTCCTTAAGTACAAAAATTTTGTCTCCATGCCACAGGAGTCCTTCCTGTTTCCTGAGTGCAAAGATCTCAGGTTTTAAGCATTGAGCAGAGGTCTGTTCGGGAGTTGACCTTAGATCTGGCTGAATTAGAAAAGGGCATGAGCTGCTCCTTCCAACAAATACCGCCATTCCTCCAGTGTGATCTTTATAGCCAATAGTTTCCCATATAATTCCTCTCGGACTGGCTCATCTTTTGAGAGAAGAAAGCTACTGGGTGCAACAAAGACCTAGTCATTGGGACCAGACAGCCCCTGTGTCGATTTCTGATGCATCAACCTCCAAGACAAAGGGCAGAGCTGGCTCTGGGTGTATTAGAACAGGAGCAGATGTGAACAAGGCTTTTAATTTATCGAAAGCAGTTTGAACCTCCTGAGATCACTGAAAACGGGTGTGTTGACGGGTCAGCTGGCAAATTGGGGCAATGATGTTGTAAAAGTCTTTATTACATTTTTAATACATGTTATCATACCCCACAAATCTTTGAATGCCCTTTTTATCGGTGGGAGCTGGCCATTCAAGGATGGAGGATACCTTCTGAGGATCCATGGCCACTCCGTCTGTGGAAATGATTACGCCTAGAAATTGAATGGTTGTTCTTTCGAAGTCACATTTCTATGCTTTTGCATAAAGTCCTTGTTTCTTAGTGTGGGCAGAACTTTTTGTAACGTGAATTCTGTGTAGCTCCAAAGTGGCAGAGAAAATAAGAATATCACCCAAGTAAACAATCAGGGAGTGATCCAGGAATTCTCTAAAAATATAGTTTACAAGATGCTGAAAGGTGATCGGGACATTACACAGTCCAAATGGCATCACCAGATATTCAAAGTGCCCAAAGCGAGTTTGAAAAGCTGTCTTCCACTCATCCCCCTCAAGGATGCGCACAAGATTGTAAGTGCCCAGTAAGTTCAATTTGGTAAATATCTGGGCATCACAAAACCTCTGAAAGAGCTCAGGAATAGAGTTGAGCGGACACCTGAATGTTCGAGTTCGGCGGGTTCGGCCGAACCTCGTGAAACCGTTCAGGTTCGGTACCGAACTCGATCCGAACTTGACCGCGGACACCGAACCCCATTGAAGTCAATGGTGACCCGAACCTTTGGGCACAAAAATGGTTGTAAAAAAGTCATGGAAAGGGCTAGAAGGCTGCAAAAGGAAGCAAAATGGGGGTAAGAGTAGGATAAGAGCCTGCAAACAAACGTGGATAGGGAAATAACTTAAAATCACATAAAAAATGAATAAAACTGGGAGGAGGGGGTGGATGTGGAGTAGGAGCCTAGAGGTTGACTAGGCCTTGACCATGGCAGTGTAGATGGAAGTGGCGGTGGTGGAGGAGGAGGAGGAGGAAGAGGAGGAGGAGGTAGCCAACACTGTTTTTTGTTTGTTTTGTTTTTTTTTAGAATTGGGGTAGCCCCCAAAATATTGAGACATATTAAAAAAAAAAAAACAAGGATACCAATGGCTGTGTGAGGCCGGTCTAAATGTCTATTCTGTACAAGGTACAGACAAGTCTTGTGGGATCAATGCCTGGCTCATTTTAATAAAGGTTAGCTTGTCCACGTTGGCTGCGAACAGGCGGCTGCGCTTGTCTGTGATAATGCCCCCTGCCATACTAAACACACGTTCAGACAATACTCTGGCTGCATGGCAGGCCAGCACCTCCAGGGCATAAAGGGCAAGCTCAGGCCATGTGGCCAATTTGGAGACCCAGAAGTTGAATGGGGCAGACTCATCAGTCAGTACGTGTAGGCGTGTGCACACATACTGTTCCACCATGTTGCTGAAATGCTGTCTCCAGCTAAGACGTTGCCTATCAGCTGGTGGTGCTGTTTGTGGTGGCGTGCTGCTGACAAAGCTTTTCCACATTTCGGCCATGCTACCCCTGCCTTCTGAGGTGCTGGCGGTGCCACAGCTGCGTTGGTGACCTCTTCCCCCTCCTCTGCCTTCGCCTTGTGCTTCCACGGATCCCCCGGTGTCATTTGGGAATGCCCTCAGCAGCGCGTCTACCAGAGTGCGCTTGTAGTTGCTCATCTTCCGATCACGCTCCAGTGAGGGAATTAAGGACGGCATTTTGTTCTTGTACCGGGGAAATCAGCACAAGTTAAAATGTGGGCA
This sequence comes from Glandirana rugosa, assembly GCA_018402905.1. Lineage (NCBI taxonomy): Eukaryota > Metazoa > Chordata > Amphibia > Anura > Ranidae > Glandirana > Glandirana rugosa. The sequence continues at coordinate 31,060 of BLSH010160786.1, read as the reverse complement.
ACTCGGCTGTCGTTGAGCAGGCACTGCAGCATGTAGTCGCTCATGTGTGCCAGGCTGCCCAGAGGCAAAGACAAGCTGTCCTCTGTGGGAGGTGTATCATCTGTGTCCTCCGTATCCCCCCAGCCACGCTCCAGTGATGCCCACAAGCTGCTCCTGCTCCTCCTCCTCCTCCTTGGTACAAGTGTCGTCCCACTGTGGGTTGCGTCGAACACCCGTAGTGACCTCGCACCGACCCCCCTATGCCTCCTGT
>BLSH010160786.1:14166-28240 GCA_018402905.1 Glandirana rugosa | reverse complement strand
TCGAGGACACTCTTTGTGTAATCGCAAGTCTTGGTAGAATATCACGTAATCCCTTTTCAAGGACAACAACGAGACTCCCTCTCTAAGAGTAAGATTTTGGTAGATGATGACGTAATCCCTTTGCAAAGACACCCACGAGACTCCCTCTCAAATAGCAAGATTTTTGTTGATGATGACGTAATCCCGGTCCAAGGACAACCACGAGACTTCCTCTCAAATAGCAAGATTTTTGTTGATGATGACATAATCCCGGACCAAGGACAACCACGAGACTCCCTCTCAAATAACAAGATTTTTGTTGATGATGACGTAATCCCGGTCCAAGGACAACCACGAAACTCCCTCTCAAATACGTTTCCCTAATGCAGTAGTAGATGGTTTTAGAATGAGAATCTCTCCCTCAGAGCAACAACAGGAACTTTTCCCTAATGCACTATAAGATGGTTCTGAACGCTAATGTGTTTCTCACAGGAGCTCAATGAAGGTCTCCCTAATGCAGTCTGAGATGGTTGTGAACGCTAATCTTTCCCTCACAGCGGCGGCATTAAGCTCTCCCTACTCTAGTCTGAGACGATCTGACACGCGGCGCTACGTGACTCCAGCCCCATATAGAGGCTGGGTCACATGATGCACTGGCCAATCACAGCCATGTCATTAGTAGGTATGGCTGCGATTGCTTCAAAGGGAAAACTAGTGAAAAGCTTGTTGATTGGCTGCCCAGCAGCTATAGAAAAGGCGCCAAAAATACCCGAATACCAAACCTGATCCCGGACTTTTTTTTTAATGTCCGGGATCGGGTTCGGGGCACGGACACCCCAAAGTTCGGTACGATCCCGAATTTTACAGTCCGGATTTGCTCAACTCTACTCAGGAACGAGGGAGAGGATAGGGGTTCTTGATCGTAAATTTGTTGAGCTCCCTATAATGCACACATGGCCTGAGAGTATGGTCTTTCTTTTGTACAAAGAACCCGGCACTGGCTGGAGAGGAGGAAGGACAAATTAACCCCTTTTCTAGGTTCTCATCAATATATTGACGTAAAGTCTCAAGTTCAGTCTCTGAGAGTGGAAATATTCACCCAAAGGGAATTTCTGCATCGAACAATTGTAAGGGCGGTGAGGTGGTAATGTATCCACTTTCTTTTAAATGAAGACATCCAGGAAATCATGGTAAACTGTAGGAATGTCTTGGTTGGTGTTGGAAGTTGGTTGGACGGTGAGGCAGCTGACAGGTGACACAGATTCAGAAATGAAACAGGACTCAAGACAGTAGGTTGATGTGATGAGGATCTCCCCTTTTACCCAGTTAACCTGTGGATTGTGGGCCCATGACCATAGAATTCCCAGGATCACAGGGAACATTGGTGAACAGAGAGCATCAAAGCGGAGAAATAACCAGATTCAGTCAAGGTAAGTATGGGTACAGTCTCTTGTGTATTGGGCCCAGATCTATGGATGGTACTGTCAGCCAAGTGGACTTCAAGTCTTTGTTTTTTGGCTTGAAGAGCAACACAAATTTTGCTTGCTAAGGAAATCTCCATGAAGCAACTGCATGCCCCCAGAGTCAACAATTGCTGGTAGTAACCTGTAACGAGACATGAAGAATGAGGTGAGTCAGAGAACATCCAGAACCTTGGCAGCACGTAGGGCTGTGGGAGGAAGACTTACTGGGTCTCACAGGACAGTTGCGCAGGAAATATCCTCTTCCTCCACAGTAGAGACAGATGTTGGCCTGTCAGCAGCAAAGTCTTTTCTTTGGGGTTAGAGCAGAGTGGACCAAGCTAAGCTGCATAGACTCTACTTCAGATGCAGTTGCAGAAGAGGATGTAGGCACAGGTGCAGGAGCCAGTGGGACCTTTGGCAGCATCCATGATGGTCAGAAGACTTGTGAATATTCTGACCGCCGCTCCCACAGGCGTCTGTCGAGTTGGATCGCCAGCTGAATGAGCCCCTCTAGAGTACAGGGGGTCTGTATTCATCCAACTCATCCTTGAGAGCCTCAGATAGTCCCAGCCGAGATTGGTATCTGAGGGCAGCCTCATTCCACCCTGTGTCTGCAGACCATCTGCGAAAGTCTACTGTGTAGTCCTCTGCAGGCCCTTGCTGTAAAGTATGAAGGGCAGATTCAGCAGTGGCCATGCATTGCGGATCTCATATAATAAGGAGATGACCTCAAAAAACGCATCCACTGAGTTCATAACTAGACTCTTCTGCTCCAGCAGGTGATGGGCCCAAGACTGGGGTTCACCGGACAACAGAGAGATAATGAACCCCACTTTAACAGTCTCTAGAGAAAAAGTTCTAGGCTGAAGGACCAGTTATAGCAAGCAGGCATTTTTAAATGATCTGAACTTTCTCCGGTAACTCGGTGCGTGGACACCCTTGGTTCAGGAGGTGGAACCACCACAGTAGGAGCAGGAGCCGAGCATTCTTGGGCAGATGTAGCAGGTGGATTAGGATATTCTGTAGCAGAGGACACGTCAGGTTCTTTAAACGATCCTCCAACTGGAAATATCCATCCTTTAGGCTTGTCACTGCTTGGTTAAGGGCTGAAACTTGCTGGCACAAAGCCTCGAGCGGCCTCTGACATACTGGCTGAATGATACTGTCATGTACCTGGTTGGAGACTGAAGTGCTGAGGGGGCTTCCCTTGCAGCTAAGTGCAGAGTGCCCCTGAAGGTGGTAACAGGAAGTGTTATTCTCAGAGAAGCAGGGGTTGCCAGCTGCCACAGGCTGATGGGACGTCTGTTGGATGGCAGCTGATGAGCAGATGAGACTTGGCAGATGGGAGAGCCAGGAGCAGAGCCAGGAGCAAGGCCAGCAGTCATGCACAGAAGGTCATCCAGGTGAAAGGCAGCAAAGAAGAGCCAGGAGTCAGCCGGGGTCATACACTGGTAATCAGGCAGAAGCGGAGTCAGAAGAGCAAGCCAGGGGTCATACATGGATCAGCAGGCAGAAGCGGAGTCACAGGAACAAGCCAAGGGGCAAGGCCAAGTGAAGGGCAAGCCAGGTCGGTATCCAATAATATCAGGAACAGGAACTCACAGGGGAAGCTTAAGATCATCCGGCAACTAATGGCTCATGCTGCTGGCTTTAAATAGGCCACTGGGCACCAGAATCTGTCACGTATTGCGTGCGCTTTGGCGTACATGCATGCATACTGGCACATGAATTCTCCGTTCTTGTCCTTACGTACATGCACATTTCATTCGCATTGGCAAATTTTTAAGTGCCAAGCTTCAGTTTTGCCTAGTACTCCCTAGAGAAAGTAGGACTGCAGGATTTAGCCAAGATCCCATTTGTGTGTAAAAATAAACAATTGGCAAGTGTGATTTTTTTGTTTGGCTACTTTTGATAGTAAAGCTATTCATTTTCTTTCCTGTTTTGTAATGTTTTTTCACATGTTCTGCAAATTAATGCATTTTAATGAATGTTACAGAGTAATGTATACTTTTTTTAAAGGTTAAATATATCTATAAAAGTTATAAAATTATTCGTGTTTACATTGGAGGTTCCCCGTTCTTCCTCTGTAGAAGGCGATCACGGGTCGCCGGCGGACATTGAGTCCGTCTGACCCGCGGCCACACTCACGCAGAGTGCTGCGGGCATGAGAATGCACCAGCTGCTTTGTGTGCCTGCCTGCAACTACGGCTGCGCGGATCGCTGTTTATAGACGGCGATCTGCGCAGTGGAGTCAACTTGCCGCAGTAAATGTACACAAGGCAATTGGCAAGTGGTTAAAGTATATCTAAAGGCAAAACTTTATTTTTAGTTTTGGATAGAGCAGGGAGGGATTAGAACAACCTGTCAGTTTTTATTGCTGTATGTGCCCTCGTTAAGGAGATTCACCCTCTCTGTTTGTCCTGTTTACCATTATCATTGAAAGTAAAGGAAAATCCCAAATTTTGGGTTGTCCCCAGAAAAGTAATAGAGGGGAAATCTTCCAATGGGGGCACTAGTTCTGGTGACCTGGGGTCCCCAAAGAATTCCCTAAATTAGTACGGATTTTCTTTCACTTCCTGTTTGGTTAATGGACACATGGTGAAAAAAAAATCTGTCGGAGGTTATAACCCTCCCTTGCTCTGTCCAAAATGAAAAAAAAAAAATTGCCTACTTTAACAGAAATTTCCCCTTCCCCACTTAATTTGCCCAGCCTGTCTCTTTTGTGTGTGCATTTTAGTTTGCTTATTTTCAGCTGCCTGCACCTGCTGTAGTGTGCCTTAGCCCAAGCAAATGACCTACACTATATTGTCAAAAGTGTTGGGACATATAAAAAAGAAAGGAGGGCGCACTGACCTAGTGCATTACCAAAAATAATTTAATGGGAAAAAAGCAACTAAATTTATACTCACAAACATACGTGGTATACAGGAATATCAGAGCAACACAACAGCAACACCGGAGGGCTTCCTTGGGCTTCTGAATGGGAACCAAAGATACCAGAGGACAGGACGGTATTGCAGGATGGCTTACTCTTTTCAAGGGAGGACCCTCTTCTTCAGAACCAAAGCAATGATTGCAATGTTCTTATGTGTCAGAATATGACTGGTGTGCCAGGGATTAGAGACACTGAGACTGTGCACAGTATGTTAAAATGGAAAAAACAAAAATGTGTGTACAAAAAACTTAAATATTTTGTATTGAAATATATTTTTAATTTATGTAACATACTTCCGAGTGACACTATAGTTACACTGTACTACTCTGGGTGGGGGAGTCCATTTTTTAATGTTAACATTTTGATTGGTAAGAGACTTGTGCATGGCCAAAAAATTTGTTCGTTTTCGTTCTGTTTGTTTCTTTATTTTTTTGGAAAATTCGGGAATTCGGCAATTCTGAAGTTCGGAAATTCGGAAGTAAAAATATCAAAAAGTCAGAAATTTGGAAGTCGGAAATTCAAAAGTAAGAAATAACATTTAATTATATAGGTATTGGAATTTCCTTTCAAATTTGGCTGTTAGTGAACTTAAATCCGAAATTTATCACTAACAGCCAAATTTTCAAGGAAATTCCAATACCTATAATTTAATAGTTATTTAAGTAGTTTAGTATAGTTCTTATTGGTTAGTTATTTTTCCCGATTTTCACACTTTCGAATTTTCAGATTTCCCAAAATTCGAATTTTGGATTTTCGGCTTTTCCAGTTGCCGAATTTCCACATTTTTCGGTTTTAGGATTACCGAATTTTCGAAATTGGAAAAACAAACATTCGGAAAAATTTGAAAATTTGAAATTTGGAAATTTGGATTAGTCAAAATTGCCAAATTTCAAAAAAGTTGTTAAAAAACGAAAATTAAACTAGTATTTGATCCCCTGCTGATTTTGTACATTTGCCCACTGACAAAGAAATGATCAGTCTATAATTTTAATGGTAGGTTTATTTTAACAGACAGAATAGCAACAAAAAAACCCAGAAAAATTTATTTAAAAAAAGTTATAAATTGATTTGCATTTTAATGAGTGAAATAAGTATTTGACCCACTGACAAAGAAATGATCAGTCTATAATTTTAATGGTAGGTTTATTTTAACAGACAGAATAGCAACAAAAAAACCCAGAAAAATTTATTTAAAAAAAGTTATAAATTGATTTGCATTTTAATGAGTGAAATAAGTATTTGACCCCTTCGCAAAACATGACTTAGTACTGGGTGGCATTGGCAATCACAAAGGTCAGACATTTCTTGTATTTGGCCACCAGGTTTGCACACATCTCAGGAGGGATTTTGTCCCACTCCTGTTTGCTGATCCTCTCCAAGTCATTAGGGTTTCGAGGCTGACGTTTGGTAACTCTAACCATTGGCACCCTCCACATATTTTCTATGGGATTTAGGTCTGGAGACTGACTGGGCCACTCCAGGACCTTAATGTGCCACTTCTTGAGCCACTCCTTTGTTGTCTTGGCCGTGTGTTTTTGGTCATTGTAATGCTGGAATACTCATCCACTACCCATTTTCAGTGTCCTGGCTGAGGGAAGGAGGTTCTCTCACAAGATTTGATGGTACATGGTGCTGTCCATCTTCCCCTTGATGTGGTGAAGTTGTCCTGTCCCCAAAAAAACACCCCCAAAGCATAATGTTTCCACCTTCATTTTTGATGGTGAGGGTGGTGTTCTTGGGGTCATAGGCAGCATACCTCCTACTCCAAACACGGTGAGTTGAGTTGATGCCAAAGAGCTTGATTTTGATCTCATCTGACCACAACATTTTCACCCAAATGAAAAGATAAAGGCTGGACAGCCGCACACTGAATCCAATCTTGTAATTTATTGGTAACAAGAGGTACAGGTACAGATGAGGCGAACCACAAGTCCCAGCTTACGCGTTTCGCACCTTGGGCTGGTGCTTACTCATAGCTTGACTTTGAGGAACATACAACAGGTATAAATACACAAAACATACAAAAAGTACAAATGTGATCATGATCAATAATTAATCAATCAATCAATCAATGCTGACAGGTGAAAACCATCAGTGATGATAAGTGAACAGCATTTAAACAAATCAATGAATCCAAAAAGAAGGATAAACCTAAAATACAAAAATGACATAACATGAAAATAAAAATAAAAATGAAAATGTGGTGAGAAATGTAATATAAAATGAAATGAAATGAAAAAATGAATAAGCACAGAAAATCAATGAAATATTAATTTGAATAAATTTAGTTAAATCAAATAAAATTAAATAAATTAGGTCAAGTGGACAGCCCGACTACCACCACAATGTCCGCACAGGACATGCAGTCCAGACGGTCAGATCTCGAATATACAAAATTGTGAATCAAACTCACAAACAAATGTGAATTAAACAAATACAATGTTGCATACAGAATCCATAAGCCCTTAACATTTTGTTGCCAACAAAATCATAACACTATTGTTGATATGTCATTCATCAGATAAAAATAGAAATATATACCGATCTGTATGAAGAGACATGATCGGAACCCGTTTAATAGGAAATTAAATGTAGAATCAATTAGCAATGTATTATTTCGAAAGTGCTACTTTCATAAATTGTAATATGAAAAACATTGTTTATTTGATCACTTGCGAACTGTGTTCTGTGCAATATGTGGGTCGTACGATTCGAAGACTGAGAGATAGACTGCAGGACCATCTATACAATATTATAGTAAACAAACCCACTAATGTTGCCAAACATTGGAATCTTTGTCATAATAAAGACGTGAGTGGGTTACGTATACAGGGTCTGGAAAAAATGTTAGTACCTAGAAGGGGGAGGCGGGGCGACAGATTTAGATTGTTGTGTAAACAGGTGGTTTATTGGATTTTTAAAATGGACACTAGACAGCCTTCTGAACTTAGCTTTGATTTGGACGTGTCACATTTTTATGACTAAATCCCACTCTTTTTTGTCCTTGTGCTAAAAGTTTATTATCTGATGTGCCGCCCAACACCAGTTATTGGTGTCAGTTTTAAACTTCTCTCCCTGCAGCTATGGCGTTCATTTTTCTGCTGTTTTTCTGCTGCCGGAGGGAGGATTTGTGTGACTCCGTGTGTGGATTTATAGTGTTGATGACGTTTCCATTATGGTGATGTTCATCTACTTGGGAACTAAGGCTCAACTTTAACTCTTGAATGTTTTAATAAAGGTAATTGTGACCATCACACGGTTCCCGACGCAGGAATCTCCTCTCCGACATTGTTGCCTTGATGTCGGTGTGTGCGTATGCAGACTAACACATTCATTATTGCAGTGTGCCTCCACCGGCGTCTGGGCTATCAGGAACAAGAAGGGACTTTATATTAATAGTACATTGCTAATTGATTCTACATTTAATTTCCTATTAAATGGGTTCCTATCATGTCTCTTCAAACAGATCGGTATATATTTCTATTTTTATCTGATGAATGACATATCAACAATACTGTTATGAATTTGTTGGCAACAAAATGTTAAGGGCTTATGGATTCTGTATGCAACATTGTATTTGTTTAATTCACATTTGTTTGTGAGTTTGATTTACAATTTTGTATATTTAAGATCTGACCGTCTGGACTGCATGTCCTGTGCGGACATTGTGGTGGTAGTCGGGCTGTCCACTTGACCTAATTTATTTAATTTTATTTGATTTAACTAAATTTATTCAAATTAATATTTCATTTATTTTCTGTGCTTATTCATTTTTTAATTTCATTTCATTTTATATTACATTTCTCGCCACATTTTCATTTTTATTTTTATTTTCATGTTATGTCATTTTTGTATTTTAAGTTTATCCTTCTTTTTGTATTCATTGATTTGTTTAAATGCTGTTCACTTATCATCACTGATGTTTTCACCTGTCGGCATTGATTGATTGATTAATTATTGATCATGATCACATTTGTATTTTTTGTATGTTTTGTGTATTTATACCTGTTGTATGTTCCTCAAAGTCAAGCTATGAGTAAGCACCAGCCCAAGGTGCGAGATGCGTAAGCTGGGACTTGTGGTTAGCCTCATCTGTACCTATACCTCTTGTTACCAATAAATTACAAGATTGGATTCAGTGTGCGGCTGTCCAGCTTTTATCTTTTCAGTTGTCTATGTGCACTCATCAGCCTGCACCTGTATTGGGAAACACACAACTGATCCAGTGTTTCAGTCTAGAATATCCTGGAGCGGTGAGTGATTCGTTGTCTGTTCAACATTTTCACCTAGTTCTCCTCTGAATCATTCAGATGTTCATTAGCAAACTTCAGATGGGCTTGTACATAAGCTTTCTTGAACACCTTGCGAAGACCTTGAAGACCTTGCGGGCGCTGCAGAATTTCATCCTTCATGGCGTAGTGTGTTACCTATTGTTTTCTTGGTGACTATGGTCCCAGCTGCCTTCAGATCATTGACAAGATTCTCCTGTGTAGTTCTGGGCTGATTCCTCACTGTTCTCATGATCATTGAAACTTCACGAGGTGAGATCTTGCATGGATCCCCAGACTAAGGGAGATTGACAATTATTTTGTGTTTCCTCCATTTGCGAATAAGCGTACCAACTGTTATCACCCTCTCACCAAAACTGCTTGGCGATGGTCTTGTAGCCCATTCCAGCCTTGCGAAAGGTCTACAATCTTTTCCCTGACATCCTTGGACAGCGCTTTGGTCTTGGCCATGATGGAGAGATTGGAATCTGATTGATTGATTGATTGATTGCTTCTGTGGACAGGTGTATTTTATTCAGGTAACAAGCTGAGATTAGGAGCACTCCCTTTAAGAGAGTGCTCCTAATCTCAGCTTGTTACCTATATAGAAGACACCTGGGAGGCAGAAATCTTGCTGATTTATAGGGGATAAAATACTTATTTCACTCATTAAAATGCAAATCAATTTATAATTTTTCTGAAATGCGTCTTTCTGGATATTTTTGTTTTTATTCTGTCTCTCACTGTTAAAATAAACCTACCTAGATATATCTTCCTTAAGGGAAAGACTGGTTCAAGGCCTATCGCAATCGTCAGCACCTAACACCAAACAGGTTTCATTTTTCCACCAAATAGGAGACTTGCTATCTGCTTTCTCAACAGGGATTTTAATTCTCAGGGGTGACTTCAATACCCCTCTTGACCCCCTTTTGGACACCTCATCAATACCATACAGAGTGCTAAAACAAATGAAACTGCAACTTCAAGGACTCATGCTACATGATACTTGGAGAACATTATATTGCCAAGATAAAGACTACAAATACTTCTCATCCCAACACCAGAAATATTCATGAATTGACTACTTTTTCATATTCCAATAAGACATTCCCTTCTTACGAAAGGCCACATTAGATCCCATGACACTTTCAGATCACCACCAAATTACCATCCAGCTGGTTTTCCCAGAAACTATATCCAGAATGAAAATCTGGAGAATCAACAACTCCCTTCTCAAAAACCCAATAGACATGCAAAGATCCTACACATGTATTGAAGAGTACTTCTCACTCAACGATGACACAGAGACTTCCCACCTCACTCAGTGGGAAGCACACATGTGTGTCATTGGTGGAGAGTTTCTAAAAACTGCCTCTTAAATCAAAAAGGATAGTTAGGATAAAATCTCTTCCTTTATGTCTCACATCCGTACATTGGAAGCTTCTCATAAACTGAACATAGCCTCTGCTACCCACCAGGAACTTGTCCAAACAAGACTTCTCCTTCTTGAGGAACTTAACATAAGAACCAAAAGACAATACATGTCACACTATGTCAAAAAAATTTACTATGAACAAGGAAACAAAAATGGTAGGCTCCTTACCAGGGCAATACAAAATAAGAGAAGCACTAAAATCCACCACATGAAAGACAACCAGGGGACTTTACACTCCTCCAATGTAGAGATAGCAAATCAATTTGAAAAATATTACCAAGAGCTATACAACATCCCTTCCAACTCCAAATGCCCCTAAGGTACTTGTTACGTACCTGGGATTTAAGCCTGATGGTAGAGAGAGGCCTCTCATACAACTCCGGCTTGCGGACTGCTGGGAGTGATACTGCAGCCACAGGAGCACGGTGGGGTAAGAGTGCCTACAGTCAGTCCAGGAACAGCAGTGATGAGCAGATGGGCGTGGAACAGGATGCTGTAGCAGACTTGGATGAGCAGCAGAGCAGGATACTGCGGCAGACTGGCTGGACAGCAGAGCAGGATACTGTGGCAGACTGGCTGGACAGCAGAGCAGGATACTGTGGCAGACTGGCTGGACAGCAGAGCAGGATACTGTGGCAGACTGGCTGGACAGCAGAGCAGGATACTGTAGCAGACTGGCTGGACAGCAGAGCAAGTTCAGGCAGGTCTGGTAGACAATGTTCAGGCAGATCAGCAGGCAGGATGAGTAGGCAGAAGGAAGGTCACAAGGCAAGCCGGGATCAGGACAGGCAGCAATCAGACACTGGTGGAGAACAAGCCAGGATCAGGACAGGCAGCAATCAGACACTGGTGAAGAACAAGCTGGGTAAAGGTCACAGATGGCAAATAGCAGGGTTTCAGGAAAAACACAAAAGATGCAGACCAAACAGCAATGTGTCAGTGCAGCAGTTCAGTTTAAATAGCCTGTGTGGCGCCAGTTGCGCGAGTTCGCATGCATGTTTGAATTGGTGCACGAGTGCACATGCGCGCGCCGTGACAGTCCGATTGTACTGCAGGCTTCCTGACATTGCCCCCTCCCTATGGGCAACCTCTGGGTAACCATTCGTTTCTTGGCATGGAAGGCATGGATCAAGTCTGTGGCATGCACGTTTTCTACGGGTTCCCAGAAATTTTCTTCTGGACCATAACCCTTCCACTTGATCAGATATTGTGTTTGGTCCCTTCTTTTCCTGCAGTCAATAATAGCCTCGACCTCAAATTCTTCATCCCCATCAATAAATGCAGGTGCCGGAGGTCTTGAACTATGATCTAGGAATGGGTCGGGTACTGTAGGTTTCAGCAGGGACACATGAAACACTGGATGGATCTTGAAGGATTCTGGTAAAGACAGTTCAAAAGACTCATCGTTAATTTTTCTTCTTACCGGAAATGGTCCAATGAATCTTGGTGCCAGCTTCTTTGAAGGACACGCCATCTTTAGATTGGTTGCGGAAAGCCAAACCTGGTCTCCCAGTTGCAGAATCAATTCCCCTCTTTTTTTCCTGTCAAAAGACCTCTTGCTGTCCTCTTGTGCTTTTGTGATGGTCTCCTTTAACAACAGGTTATTGCGGGAGAAAAAGTCCAAGGTGTCTTGAACTGCAGCAATGGAGGACTCAGAAACAAGGTCGTGTAAGAAGGTAGGGTGAAACCCATAGTTGGCAAAGATAGGGGACTGCTTGGTAGCCGAGTGATTGGAGTTATTATATGCAAACTCAGCCAAAGGCAGTAATGCTACCCAATTGTCCTGAACAAAGGAGGTGAAGCACCGGATGTATTGTTCCAGAGTCTGATTAGTACGTTCAGTCTCCCCGTTGGTTTTGGGATGATAAGCGGATGAAAAAGAGAGTTCAATCTGTAAAGTCCCACATTAGTCTCTCTCATTTGAGGGTGGTAATTCAACTATAAAGTCCATTGAAATCATCTTCCAAGGCCTGTCAGGTATAGGCAGGGGTTGGAGTAATCCCCGGGCCCTGTTTCAGGAGCTTTTATTCCGAAAGCATGTGGTACATGTGCTCACATAGGCTTGAAAGTCTTTCTCCAATCCAGGCCACCAGAATGATCGTTGCACCAGCTCTATGGTCTTGTGGATTCCAAAGTGACCCGCCAAAGGATGGTCATGGCAAACCCCCAGCACCCTTGTTTGAGTTCCCTCGGGTATGAAGATCTGCTCACCCCTCCCTAATAGTCCATTCTTGGCTTGTAATGTGATCCCTGGTGGACTGTGTAACCCTGCAGAAGCTGATTGCAATTGCGACAATAAACTGGTGTGTAGCAGTAAGAAGTTCCCGACTGGTAAAATGGTATCTGGATTTGGAATGTCCTTTGGATCTTCAAACATGCGTGACAACGCATCAGGTTTAGTATTTTTGATCCAGGTCTGTAAGTTATATGAAACGTAAACCTTGAAAAAAAGAGCACCCAATGGGCTTGACGTGGTTTTAGGTGCTTTGCGGTCCTTTAGATACTCCAAGTTTTTATGATCCGTATAGATCAGTATCAGATGCGCAGCTCCCTCCAACAAATATCTCCACTCCTCCAAGGAGGCTTTAATTGCCAGCAGTTCTCGATCTCCTACATCATAGTTAGTTTCGGCTGGTGAAAGTTTCCGTCAAAAGAACGCCCCTGGGTGTGCCACCTCCTTGAGGCATTGACGTTGTGACAGAATGGCCCCAATGGCACTTTCTGAGTAATCTACTTCAATGATGTAAGGTAAAGCAGAGTCCGGGTGGCTCAAGACAGGTGCGACAGTAAATCATCTTTTCAAAGTTTCAAAAACGACCTGTGCTTCATCAGACCAACAAAAACGGGTACCCTAGTTAGTAAGCTGTGTGATAGGGTGGATGATGGCTGAAAAGTTCTTGATAAAGAACTTAAAGATAACTTAAAGATAAACTAAAAGTTGGCAAAACCCACAAAATGTTGTATCCCCTTCTTGTCTGTGGGGGCTGGTCAATCCAGTATCGCTGCAACTTTCTGTGGATCCATCTTAATTCCATCAGTGGAAATGATTAGGCCCAACAACTGGATGCTTTGTTGCTCAAAGTCTCATTTTTCGGCTTTGGCATAAAGTCCATGCTTGCGGAGCCGACATAGCACACTCTTGACATGCCCTCGGTGCACCTCCAGTGACACAGAAAAGATCAATATATTATCCAGGTAGAGGACAACAAAAATGTCCAGAAAGTCCTTGAAAATATCATTGATAAAGTACTGGAAAGTGGTTGGGGCATTGCAGAGGCCAAAGGTCATCACTAGGTACTCAAAGTGTCCGTATCGAGTACGGAATGCGGTTTTCCATTCATCCCCTTCTCTTATATGAATCAGATTAAAAGCTCCCCTTAACCACTTCAATACTGGGCACTTAAATCCCCTTCCTTCCCGGACCAATTTTCAGCTTTCAGCGATGTTGCAGTTTGAATGACAATTGTGCGGTCATGCGACACTGTACCCATATGAAATTATTATCATTTTTTTCACACAAATAGAGCTTTCTTTTGGTGGTATTTAATCACCCCTGGGTTTTTTATTTTTTGCGCTATAAATTAAAAAAGACAGGGACAGTGTAGACAGTGGTATGTGTTTTGTAGACATACAGGGGTAGTGTAGACAGTGTCAGGGGCAGTGTAGACAGACAGGCGGTTGTGGTTTATTTGAGGCTAAACCCAATAAAAATGGTTTCTTTACATCGTCATAGTAAAAACCAGTTTTAAATACTTCTCTTTAATGAATAAACGTTTTAACATATTGTCTTTGCGTCTTTTTACGTAACAAAAAAAAAAAGTCAGAAAAAAATTAAATATCGCGTTTTTTATTTTTTGGGTCCCCACTAATTTATGGTGGTTTTCTTTCGAGATAAACACACTTTTTTTACTATTATTAAAGTATACCCATGTCACAGCGTACTGGCGTGTTAACAGTAAGTTTGACGTTGTAGCGACTTTCGACTTTTAACCAG
>BLSH010160786.1:0-12302 GCA_018402905.1 Glandirana rugosa | reverse complement strand
TGATGAGAGGACGGACTAGGAGACATGAAGACGACCGGTGTGCAACGGCTGGGACAGACATTGGCTGATAAGCGGTCGGACTTGATGAACATGGCGTGACGGTCGAACAATGGCAGGGCCGGACATGGTGGTGGGAAGACGGACGTGCTCGAGGACACCTGGAAGTGGACAGTAGACACTGGCTCAAGTCGGGAGTACGGGGGGACGCGAGGCCTTGAGAGACAGAGGTGATAGTCCCCAAGAGATTGGTCCCGGTGTTCTTTCCAACGGGGGGTTCATCTTCATAATGGTACCAGACAGGGATGTCCCCTATCCCCACTACTCTTTGTCCTTACCCTCTGTCACATACCTGGTGGTTGAATCTGACTTATGCGGGGGGGCAACCTTTCTTGTGGCCCTGGTTAGAGAACCCCTGATAGTGGAGACAGAGAGTTCCGGAGCGCAGGGGGGCATGAGGGCTGAACTCGGTCACAGATGACAGGTGAAGGTCCACAGGAGCTCGTGCAGGCAGAAGGGTGGTGGTACAGGCCGGGACGGTAACAAGCTGGCAGTGCGGTACAAGTAGTTCAGGCTGGCGAATAGTCGGTTACAGACAGGGTCGGCAACGTGTGGCCAGCAGAAGTACAGAGGATCAGGCAGGAGAGTAGTCGTAGACAGGCCAGGGGTCAGGGCAGGCAGCAAGCAAACAAAGTCCAACAGGAAGTCACAGATTACAGCAAGTCTCTCAGAGAAAACACTGTTGTCACAGGTGCAGGAACGCTGTAGAACGGACAGCACTGACTGCAGGGTGCAGTGAGCTTAAATGGGCGTTTCGGCGCCAATGCCAGCGCATACGCACGGGCACGCATGCACACACGCGTGCACACACTCCCGCGCACGCTACGTGTGCCAGCGCATAGGCCTTACAATGGCCCCGGATGGTTCCTTACATTGCCCCCCCTAGGGGCAGCCTCTGGGTGCCCAAACGGGCTCTCTTGGCCGGATTGTTCCTCCAAAATATATTGACAAGCTCTTTGGCATGTAGATTATTTTCCGGTTCCCAAGAGCTCTCCTCAGGTCCATACCCCTACCATTTTACCAGAAACTGGGTGGTCCCCCTCTCCTTCTGCAGTCAAGGATGGTTTCCACCTCGAACTCCTCCTCTCCGTCTACCAGGACTGGTTCTGGTGGAGCTTTTTTCAGTTCCGGGAAGGGATCCTTAGTCACCGGTTTAAGCAGGTTTACATGGAATACCGGATGAACTTGAAGTGAAGAGGGAAGGTCCAGCTCATAAGCCACATTGTTGATTTTCCTCTTGACTGGGAGAGGTCTGATATATCTTGGACCTAACCTTTTGGAAGGGCATGACAGTCTCAGGTTTTTGGTGGCCAACCAGACCTGATCACCAGGCTGCAGGTTCAACTCTCCTTGTCTCCCTCAAATGCTCTCTTGTAGCGCTCCTGGGTTTGCACGAGGGTCTCTTGCAGAAGACTGGGTGATCTCCTGTACCGCGGGTACGGAGCTTTCCATTAGTACATTAGGTAGGAAAGTGGGGTGGTACCCGAGATTCGCCCAGAACGGAGATTGCTTGGTGGCAGAGTGGATTGCATTATTATAGGTGATCTTGGCTAACGGCAGCAGAGAGACCCAATCGTCCTGGGAGTATGAGGAGTAGCAGCGGAGGTACTGCTCGAGGGTCTGGTTGGTCCTCTCTGTCTAGCCATTTGATTGCGGGTGGTAGGCCGATGAAAATGCCAGTTCTATTCCTAAGATGGAACACAGAGACCTCCAAACTCGAGACATAAATTGCACCCCCTGATCAGATACAATGTTATTGGGAATGCCATGCAGCTGGACAATTTCTTTAATGAAGATCTTGGCGGTTTCTGTTGCAGAGGGGGTGCCCTCTAGGTGAGACTGTCTACCACTGCGAAGATGGTATTAAACCCCGTGGATGGGGGCAACTCAACAATAAAAATCCATGGAAATGTGGAACCAAGGACATTCAGGGATAGGTAACGGGTTCAGCAGACCCCAGGCCTTGGTCCTTTCAGTCTTGTTTCGGGCACAAGTGGGACAAGCACCCACATAGGTTCTGCAGTCCTCATTCATGTGAGGCCACCAAAAGGTGCGGGATAACAGTTCAACTGTTTTGCGGCTGCCAAAATGTCCGGCTAACTTGTTGTCATGGCAGAGCTCTAATGCTTCTAAGCGGAGCATAGGCAGCAGCTCTGTCCCCAACATCATAATTTCTCTCGGGTGGAGTAAGCTTCCGAGAGAAAAAAGCGATGGGGTGAAGTGAGGCCTTGGGCATCTGTCTCTGAGAGAGGACCGCCCCGACTGCGGTCTCTGAGGCATCCACTTCTAGGATGTAGGGCAGTGCTGAGTCGGGATGCTTTAGAACGGGGGCAGAGGTGAACAGTTTCTTCAGAGACTGGAAGGCTGCCTGTGCCTCAGCGGTCCAGACAAAGCGGACATTCTGCTTAGTAAGCTGAATTATGGGAGCGATGACTGCTGAAAACTTTCTGTAAAAGTTAGCAAAGCCTACGAAGTGCTGCATCCCTTTATTATCTACTGGCGCTGGCCAGTCAAGGATGGCTGTAACTTTCTGAGGATCCATGGTAGTGCCCTTCGTGGAAATGTGAAATCCCAGGAAGGAGATGTCAGCACATTCGAAGGCGCACTGTTCCGACTTTGCATACAGTCTGTGTTCCCGGAGGCGGCTGAGTATGCATTTCACATGCCTGCGATGTTCCTCTAAGGAGGGGGAAAAGATGAGGATGTCATCGAGATAGACAACTGCGAACAGGTCAAGGTAGTCTCTGAAGAAATAGTTTATAAGGTGCTGAAAGGTCGCTAGGGCATTGCAAAGCCCGAATGGCATGACTAAGTACTCAAAATGGCCAAAGCGAGTCCTAAAGGCCATCCTCCATTCATCCCCCTCTCGTATACGTATTAGGTAGCCGATCCAAGTCTTTGAAAAAGTTCCGGAACTAGGGGCAACGGGTGCCGGTTTTTAATTGTGACCTTGTTGGGGTCCCGATAATCAATACAAGGCCTGAGCGAATGGTCCTTTTTCTCCACAAAGAATATCCCCGCTCCTGCGGGAGATGTGGAGGGCCGGATAAAGCCCTTCTCCAAGTTTTTGTCCAGGTAGGCTTTAAGAGCCACTAACTCCACTTCAGACAGAGGGAAAATCCAGCAGAAAGGGACTTCAGCCCCTGGCAGCAGGTCAATTGGACAATCATATGACCTGTGCGGGGGTAGGGTATTGGCCCCCTTCTTACTGAAGACATCTAAGTAGTCATGGTAAGCTTTCAGGACCGCTAAGCAGGTTTCCAGATCTGGGTCAGAGTCCATGTTGAGAATAGCTGGGGGAATCCTTCGGAGACTGCGGCAGGCAGTGACTGAGACAGTAGGGAGACCAAAACTGCACTTCTCTGGTGTTCCAGTTGATCAGAGGGCTGTGGACCCGGAGCCAGGGTAGGCCAAGGATAATTGGAAATAAGGGGGGCGCGATAACGTCCATCAGCAAGAATTCCGTATGTCCTGGCAGGTAGAGGGAGCGTTTCGTGGGTCATTGTGCCAGACTTTATAATTGACCCATCAGCCAGCCGGATGACCATCTGATGGTCCTTGGGTCATAGTGGAAAGTGATGTTGGGTGGCAAAGGTTAGATCCATGAAACAGCTACAGATACCTGAATCCAGGATGGCTGGGACTTGAATACTTTCATCGGGAAGCTGGAGAGAGATGAAGAGGACAAGGTGGGACTTTGCATCAGGTAGGGACAGTACTTCCCCTGTGGCTGTGGTAGGGCCCTTACCAGCCTTGGCGGGGCAGTTTCGTACCAGATGTCCTGAACCCCCACAGTACAGACACAGGTTGGGGTCATGCGCCTCTGCCGTTCTTCACATGAAAGAGAAGGGTGGGGGAGCCCATTCTGCAGTGGCTCTGAGTGGTCCTGCAGAGAGGAGGAGGTTGGGGTCGGACTGGATCCCGGGTAGCTGGACATCATCCGAGTAGGCCGCAGGGAAGCAGTACCTCTCTCCGCTCTGCGTTCACGCAGGCGGCGGTCAATCTGGATAGCCAAATTGACCAGCACGTCCAGGGTGTGAGGAACCCCGACGCGAGCCAGCTCATCCTTGAGCGGCACAGAGAGCCCTAGCCTGAACTGTTAGCAGAAGGCCACATTGTTCCAGGCTGTATAGGCGCTCCATCGCCGGAACTCCGAGACGTATTCCTTTGCTGTACGTTTGCCCTGCTGGAGCGCATGAAGTGCTGCTTCCGCCGTTGCGGCCTGGTGGGGATACTCATACAGCTGGGTCATAGCATGAAAGAACAGATCCAGACTCGAGGTCTTCGGGACTTTCTGCTCCAGCAAGCGGTGGGCCCAGACTTGAGGCTCATCCAGAAGGAGCGAGATCACGAGGCCCACTTTGGTCGCCTCCAGGGAAAAGGTATGGGGCTGAAGAGCAAAGTACAACTCACAGGAGTTACAAAATGCCCGAAACTTCCTGCGGTCCCCCGTCAACCACTTGGGCATGGGCACCTTAGGCTCCATAGATAGAGTTACAATGGTGCGGGGTGAGGCTTGGCTTGGACCAGCTGCTGCTGGTGTGGCCAGGTCCTGGACTTGACTTTCCAAGCGGGTGTATTCCTCCTGGAGATCTTTCACCACTTGAGTCAAACCGGCAAGATGAACACACAGTTCCTCCATGGTAGAGGGCCCCATCACAAACTCGAGCGGTCTGTCTGTTGCTGTCATGTACCAGGTGGTTAAGTCTGACTTATGCGGGGGAAACCTCTCTTGTGGCCCTGGTTCGAGAACCCCTGATAGTGGAGACAGGGAGTTCAGGAGCACAGGGGGGCACGAGGCCTGGACTTGGTCACAGATGACCGGTGAAAGTCTGCAGGAGCTCGTGCAGGCAGAAGGGTGATGGTACAGGCCGGGTCGGTAACAAGCTGGCAGTGCGGTACACGTGGTTCAGGCTGGCGGATAGTTTGGTACAGGCAGGGTCGGCAACGTGCGGGCAGCAGAAGTACAGAGCATCAGGCAGAAGAGTAGTCGTAGACAGGCCAGGGGTCAGGGTGCGCAGCAAGCAATGTCCAACGGGAAGCCGGGGTCACAGATTACAGGAAGTCTCTCAGAGAAAACACTGGGGTCACAGGTGCAGGAACGCTGCAGAACGGACAGCACTGACTGCAGGGTGCAACCTACCTAGCTCAATTAGTAGATTGGAACATACACCACACGGTAAAGGACTGGGTCACGTTAGAGCAAACAGTCGCTTCTCAATGCCCGAGGTCCTTACCATGGATTCATCTAAAGCACATTGTTTCTCAAACTAAACTTCCCTGAAGTCTTCCGTACCTCGAACCCAACTCCATGGTTAGGCCCTCTAACCCCATTATGGGCCAACCCAGATTTCCTTCCTGGCACAAACAACAACTTCCTATGCAAGATCTGGCCCCGCACAGAAGTTCTGGTAACCCGCTTATTTCACAGAAGCTCTCTTTTGTCAATAGAAGCCCTCAATACCAAGCTAGCTCCTCACTATATACCATCTTGGACATACATGCAAATGAATCACTTCCTAACCAGACCGGATATGGCTCACCAGTGGAAGAAACCTCTAACTACTCTTGAAACTCTATGCACTAAGAAAACTCATCAAAGACACCTTATCTCTGAACTATACTCTTCTGTAGTGAAAGACTACTCTGCCCTTTCAAGCACTTCTAGTCTAGCATAGGAACATAATTTAAACACAAACTTCAACACTTCAAGACAACACCTGCATACTCAGAGAATGACTGTTGATCCCTACTTAGCATTACCACTTGATAGACATAGAAACCAGCAAACTCACAGCCTGACCGTCCATTTCACCTCAAAATAAACGCTTAACCCAATAAACCATTAACATACTTGATGTGGCTATTGCAGAGAGAGAGGAGATTCAGGCACCCCCTTCCCACGCTATCTCTTTTTTTTCTTCTCTCCTTCTCTCCTGGCCCTCAACCCCCCCCCCCCCTCACCTTGTCACTACTTACCTGTCATCCTATTCCTCTAGATCTTGTGCTTTTCCTTACAAAAAATAAACAAACCACAACATTTCTATGGCTAGCATTATCTCTTGATAATTGACACAAAGAAGGATGCTATAAAGATATCAATATGCCAATTCTCTTCTATGGTTACTTTGTTATGTAGATTACCTAAGAGATGCTCTGACATGAAAAAAAAATGCATACATATGTGTGTTTGTATTTTTTATGCATACAATCTCATTGACTACTTGTTACTTCATGCTATGTTAAAGTCATAACGTTTGATATGTCATTTCTATGCTTCTTTAACTTCAACAAAAACGTATGGAAAAAAAAAATGAACCTACCATTAAAATTATAGACTGATCATTTCTATGTCAGTGGGCAAATGTACAAAATCAGCAGGAGATTAAATAATTTTTCCCTCATTGTATAATCAGGAAGTGACGCGGGTGCTCAAGCAGGAAGTGAATGTGTGATCACTAAACACAGAAAACACCCCCCCCAAAAAAAATCCCTAACTACCACTCACCCCCCCCAAACCTCAGAACACTAGTACATCTCCCACATTTACCTGCGAATCAGCACAACTCCTCCTTCCTAAACAGGGACCTTGCCATGTTCACTCAGATCAATTCCCAGAGCAGCAGTAGCACTTCCGCAGATATATTGGCGGATTTCCGGACCGGCAGCCCGCCCTGAGATCGTGCGCGAGAGTGAACTTTTATGCATGATCGCGGTTAAAAGACAGAGATGGGAATATATGTTTTTTTGTTTGCAAAAGATTTATTTGGAAACTATTTGACTTTATTTACAAATTCATTGGTGTTCCTGGGATTGCAACTGGTGATTTCAAAAACGGAGGCCCAGGTTAACATGCTGAACACTCTTACCTATCCACCAGCTGAATTCAATGGTCCAATAAATTCAGCTTTGGAGTTGGTAAAGGTTTTTTTGTACATGGGGGGGGGGGGGTTAATGCCTTGCAAGTGTGCAGAGTAAAATGTTTATTTTGTAGACTACTATAGCTTTATCTACTTATACTCCAAGATCCAACAAATACATAAATAGTTCAATATTCTACATTTATTAGGACAGGAGCAGCACAATTAGGTACATTTATTTACTTGTGGAAAAAGAAACGGTATTTATGGTGCTATAATACTATAGCTTTAGAAGGGCCCTGCTCATAAGAGCTTACAATCTAAAAAAGGATCACAACTTAACATTCACAGTGTACAGCAGGGAACAAAAGGCTAATATTAACCAGGCAACACATTTTAACCAATTCAATACAGGGCACTTACTGTATACCCCCTTCCTGCACAGACTAATTTTCAGCCTTCAATGCTCTCACACTTTGAATAGCAATTACTCCGTCATGCTACACTGTACCCAAACAAAAATTGTATCATTTTTTCACACAAATAGAGCTTTCTTTTAGAGGTATTTAATCAACAGTGGGGTTTTTTTTTTTGCAATATAAGTGAAAAAATGTGTGAATATTTTGAAAAAAAAAAAAATTTTTTTTTAGTTTCTATTATAGAATTTTGCAAATAAGTATTTTTCTTCACGAATTTGGGCCAAAATATATACTGCTACATATCTTTGGTAAAAAATAGCCCAAATTAGTGTATATTATTTAGTCTGTGTGAAAGTTATAGAGTCTACAAGCTATGGTGCCAATCATTAAAAGTTGATCACACCTGTCTTTCTCACTAACAAGGCAGGACAGTACAAATACCCACCAAATTACCCTTTTTTGGAAAGTAGAAAAACCAAGGTTTTTAATAAGAGGCATGGTGAGTTTTTTGAAGTTGTAATTGTTTCACAGAATTCTTGAGAAAATGAAGAAATATTTTTTCACACAACATATGAATACTTGCAATTACACCTCAAAATACATTTTGCTACTCCTCCTGAGTATGGAGATACCTCATATGTGAGCCTTTTACACGGCATGGCCACATACAGAAGCCCAACAACCAAGTAGCACCTGCAGGCGTTCTAGGAGTATAAATTACACATCTAATTTCATTCCTACCTATCACACTTTTGAAGGCCCTGGAACACCAGGACAATGGAAACGTCCATAAACTGGCCCCATTTTGGAAAGCAAACACTCAAACATATATTCTATGAGGCATTATGAGTCTTTTTAACATGTAATTTTTTTTCTACAAGTTTTTGGAAAACGCAGAAAGAAAATGAAAACATATCTTTTTTTACACATAGTTGTCAATTTATAAGATATTTCTAACATATAGCATGTACATAGCAAAATTACACCCCAAAATACATTTTGCTACTCCTCCTGAGTATGATGATACCACATGTGTGGCCATGGCCGTAAACAGAGGCCCAACATCGAAGTAGTACCTTCAGGCATTCTAGGAGCATAAATTACACATCTAATTTTATGACGACCTATCACACTTTTGAAGGCCCTGAAGCATCAAGACAATGATAAAATTACCCCATTTTGGAAAGCAAACACCCCAACATATATTCTATGAGTCATTATGAATCTTTTGAACACGTCATTTTTTCCCACCAGTTTTTGGAAAACGTGGAAAGAAAATGAAAACATTTTATTTTAGACAAATTTGTCAATTTATACGATATTTCTGACACATAGCATATACATAGCATATCATATTAACAAGTTATTTCTCACACACAGCATAGGCATACTTGCAATTACACCCCAAAACACATTTTGCTATTCGTTCTGAGTATGTCAATACCAATGGCAATGTGTGGTACTTTTTGCACAGAGTGGCAATACAGAGGCCCAACTTCCAAGTAGCCACCTTCAGGAGTTCTAGGAGCATACATTATACATCTAATTTCCAGATAAACTATTGCATTTTGAAGGCCCTTCATATTTCTAACACATAGCATGTACTTATGAATTGCACCTCAAAATACATTCTGCTGAGGAAAGGGTAAACAAAAGATTACCTGTGTCTTTAGTAGTGCAGTGGTCCACAGAGAAGAGCATAACTCCAGGCAGCAAGCAGGGATGTGGTCAGCAACAGCAAAAGCAATCATCCAGGCAGCAGGCAGGGATACTGTCCATAGTCAGTACAGACAGCCGGCAGAGATATTGTCAGCACAGTCAAAGCATTGGTCCACATAGCAGGCAGAGATGTGGTCGGCAACAGCAAAAGGAATCATCTAGGCAGCAATACTGTCCATAGTCAGTAGAGGCAGGAGGCAGAGATATGGTCAATACAGCCAAAGTATTGGTCCAGACAGGAGGAAGTAGAACTGCACAATTAATCGTTGAAAAATCACAATCTCAAATCAACCCCCCTCAGGATCTTAATCCGGCATTTCCACAATTCATTCAAATAACAAGTCCAGAGCCATTCTCTGCTCACAGCTGTCAAAAAAACAACCATCCGGCAAATGTTTATCTACATTGCTGAGTACTGAGATAAATAGAAACATTGTAACATTTAGTTCTTTTAGATCAAAGGAATGAACTTCAGTCTGTAAATGAGGAACATTACTTAGAACCCCCAAACATTATATATATATTTTTTTTAGCAGAGACCCTAGAGAATAAAATGGCGGTCGTTGCAATATTTTATGTCACAGTGTATTTGTGCATTGGTCTTTCAAATGCATTTTTTTGGGAAAAAATACACTTCATTAATTAAAAAAAAAACTAAACAGTAAAGTTAGCCCATTTTTTTGTATAATCTGAAAGATGATGTTACGCTGAGAATCGTGATCTTTATTCTAACCAGAAAAATTGTGATTATCATTTTTCCAGAATCATGCAGCTCTAGCAGGAGGGAACATGGTCCATAAAGCCCTGGGTCATTACTGGCAGTGATATGGTCAGCACAGCCAAAGTATTTGTCCAGGCAGCAGGAAGGACCATCAAGCTTAGGGCCTCTGTTAGGAAAGAATGGGGACAGGGGTAGAGTCTTCTCCCACCCACATCTCTTTGAAGCCTCCAGACCCTGTTCTGGGAACACAGAAAACCAAAAACAGTTTTTCTCTACCCAGAATACTATTCTTTTTTTTTTTTAACAATGTTTTTATTGAAAATTTTACATATAGCTAACAATTTATCATATAAGTACAAAAATTACAAAACTATTGAGCGTTAGCATACAGATGTACGTAAAGAAAGTATACAGATAGTATGGTAAATATAGAGTCACCAGGTTAAATCTTTGGAGTAGCTCTCAAGTGTGCTCACTGATTGCTTCCCGTTTGATTTGTATGGTAGCCTTCAGTTGGGGTTTGTGACCCTGCAGGTCGCCCCCCCACCCCCACGGGATCATGCTGTGTCGGGGGCGATGTGGTGACACTACCAGGCATTCCTAGGAAGGTACATATCATATGGTAGAGCATTTCTGCAGTGTATAACATTTCACTGATTTAACCAGTTATGTCAGCTTCACGAACTATACCAGGGTCGCCAGTTTTAGAGTCTGCTTGCATGTTTATCTATGCATATGGCTAGACTTTCCATTCATTCTGAAATGTATCCAGTGATAGGGAGTTAGTGCCGATTGCCTCTTCAAGTGCCTTGTGGGTGTTAACCATGTGTTTTATTTCTGAGATGTTAGGTACTTGCAGTGTCTTCCATTTATGTAGAATTAGGAATCTAGCTGCTATTAATATGTATGTGATTACTGGCCAGTAAAATTAGGGTAAGATTCTATCCCCACATTTAGGATAGCTAGTTCTGGTTTTGGTTTGATCAGTATGCCTGTACAGTGTACCATGATCTTAAACATTTGGTTCCAGAAGCTTGTTATAGCTGGACACTCCCATAGTATGTGTAAAAGATTCCCTACCTGTCCACAAGCTCTCCAGCATAGTGGGGAACGTGTGGGGTAGAATTTTGCTATACTGAAAGGGGTATAGTACTACCTGTTCAATCGTTTTAGGGATGTTTCCCAATGCGATTCACAGTGCAAGAAGTATCGTATAGAGTGTATAGCTTTCTTCCATTGATCTGGGGTAAATGTTTGTTTGAGGTCAATCTCCCACTTGTGCATGGGGTTGTTTTTTGGAAGGTATTGTTATTTTGAAGTGTTCCATAGATTATGGAGATGTCTTTGGAGTTTTTATCTGGAGATTGGTAGTGATTCCATATCTTGGAGTTTGTTCTGAATTTTCCCAGTGGGTGTCTGGATAGAAATGTAAGGATTCTGGTGATTGTGAACGAGTCTGTCCGTAGAAGGTTAAATTGCCTTATTAAAGAGTTTGTGGTTTTCAAAGTTTAATTTTGATATAGTTGGGATAATGTATTGAGGCCTTTGGCTTTTAGGTGGGCAGTGGGGAGCATTGGGATTAGAGCAATTAGTACGGATATGGGGAGGTTAGTGCTCTGGGTGATATCAAAGGAATCATGTTTGAGGTTTAGAAATCTCCATGCCTTGAGGGATGCTTGTATTGTACAGGGAGGGTGTCTAGGTTCCATGGGATCCATAGGTCAGTGACAAGCAACCAAAAGAGATCTTTTGTGGGGGATAGTGCTTGTTCTATTTCTTTCCATAAGGGGGGCTCATTTTTACTTAACCAATGTTTTATGGTTGTTAGTTGTGCTGCCCTATAGTAGTTATTAATATTCGGCATGCCGGCACCACCTAGAGATTTATGGCGGAACAGGATTTGTTTTGCACATCTTGGTCTCTTACCCCTCCATATGAATTTTGTGAAGATGGTGTCAGTTTTTATTATATATTTATTGGGGATTGGGATGGGTAGGTTCCTAAAAATATATAATATCTGAGGGAGAGTGTTCATTTTATGGGCTGCTAGCCTGCCTTCCCATGAGAGTTCTACTTTTGAGATTCTGTCTAGTTCATTCGATATTTTGGACAGCAATGGGGGTATATTGGTGGAGCTTAGTTGAGAAGTTTTGGGGGTCAGGAATATGCTTAAGTATTTCAGCCCACCTGTACTCCAAGGGTATGGGAGTGTGGATTGGATATTTTGTTTAGTGCTCTGGGGCACTCCCAAGTCCAAGATTGTGGACTTTGAAGTGTTGACTTTGTGGTATGATATGGAGCTGAATTGTTGTAGGATTTGGTGTGTGGTTGTTAGGGATTGCAAGGGATTGGTGAGTAGTGTTGAGCGAACCCGGACTGTAACGTTTGGGTCCGTACCGAACTTTCGGGTGTCCTGGACCCGGACCCGAACACGGACATTTCAAAAACGTTCGGGTTCGGTCCGGGGTTCTGGTATTTTACTCCACGTGTTGAGAAGCTGCAGGGCAGCCAATCAACAAGCGTTTC
>BLSH010160753.1:1358895-1377509 GCA_018402905.1 Glandirana rugosa | reverse complement strand
TCCACGCCCCTGAACCCTGGAACAGTCTTACCGGGTCTGCCGGGCGATATTTCGCCCTAGATACATTGGAGTGGGGCGCAGATAGGCGCAACAAGTCCTCAGCAGCAGTTTATCTCTCCATGAGGTCCAGCAGTTGGTTAGCAGTTTTGGGGTCCCCATGACTGACCCACTTCCTCAAAGCAGCAGGGAGTGAATGCGGATAGCGGTCCATGACCACACGCTCCACAATCTGGGGACCTGGCAAAGTCTCCGGCTGTAGCCACTTCCTGGTGAGGAGGACCAGGTTGAATATCTGCGAGCGGGGTGGCTTGTCTGTGCGGTAGGTCCACTGATGCACTCGTTGGGCCCGGACTGCCATGCAGTGTTGCCAACCTACCAGATTGAAATTTACTGGCACAACACCCAAAATTTACTGGCACAGTCAAGTTTTTACTGGCATTTTACAAAAGTTACAAAATTACAGTTTTCAATGCAAATTTCTGTATTTAGGCTACAAACAAGTACACTATGAAAATAGCAATGTGATTTAAGGCAGATAGCAAGGTAAAAAAAACATATTTCTGTTATTTTCAATATAATAAGGGCAGATTATTTAGTCCATCAGTTTTGTCACCCTGGTCAAATTGTAGAGATTTCCCCTTAATTTCTGTTCTATAACCACCACAGAAAGTGAGGTGAAATCCCTGGTAGCCACTAGGATCACCGGAATTTATGCCCCACTTCTAAAAACTTCCTGTCTCCATCCCTCCATCACCCCTCATCTCCATCACACCATCCCCCCCCCCCCCCCGTCTCCATCCCTCCATCACCTCTTGTCTCCATCACACAATGCCCCCTCATCACTTCCTTTTACCATCCCTCCATCTCCATCACACCATCACCATCACCTCCTGTTTCCATTACACCATCCTTCCATTACCTCCTGCAGTTATCCAGTGCACACTGCACTCATACAGCGCACACTGCATTCATACTCACTCACACTCACACTAAGAAAGAGAGACTCCTGCAGCCTGGCTCGCGGCTGTCTGTCAGAGTGAGCAGAGACAGTGTGGGTGTCAAGCAGTCACACACTCACTGTCCCGACTCTTTTTGGCCGGCTTGAAGAGGAAGGGTACTGCACTCACCACTGTCACCAGGAGGGCTGCAGGGTCAGCCAGAGCAGGGAGACAGGCAGGAATCAGGAGTATCCATCCATCCGGAGCGTTTGCTCCGGTCAGTTGCTGGCTGGCGGTGGTGTGGCGGGAAAATGCAGTAACTTCATTTGAGGGAGGATGAGCTGGGCAGAGGCACTAGCTGGCAGCAGGAGGAGTGGTCGTCCAACTCGTCTCAGGGTCGGTATTGGATCTTCTCACTTGCCGCTCGAGGATTTCCGTAATTGCACATGAGCTCTGTTTATTGGTAAAAGATTTGCAGGTTAAAAACAAACAAAATAGAAAAAAATCATTGCCGTCTGGCGCTAAACTAAACAGTATAGTTTACTCATTATACCGCGTGGGGCAGGCCCCCCGACACCCATAAAACATAAGCCAAAATGCAAACCTTGTCTTTTAAAGTCCAAACAGACACAGAGCTCCCTCAGATCCTTCTCTCTCATGTGGTTAAAATTTAATATTTCAGTATAATTTTTTTTTTTTTTTTTTTTTTGGGCACGGGAGGTATATTTTATTTTTATATTATATTGAGGGGTCTTTTCTTTTTTTTTTTTTTTTGGATGGGGGTCAGCAGCGTGAATTTGTTGGTGAAGCAGGCAAAGCTGTCCTTTGTTCGGAACCCAACACATCACACCATTGTAGTCCAGTTTACCGCACCACAGTGTCAAGTGAACCAAAGCAGTACATCCTCAACCCCCCTATTGGGCTTAGCTGCTGATAAAATGAGGCCATCCCATATTATTATTAAGCCTTGGAGGCCTAATGGGAGAGGAGGAGGTTCTTCACATGCAGTGAGTAGGAGGTGAGCAGGTTGTCCATCCGCAGGACAAAGCGGTGGTGTGAGAGGCAGGGCACGGTTATTTTTCCTTTCTGGTAGGGGGTGTGCTGTACAGCCAGAGCACGCAGAGGAGATGGTGGAGAGGATAACCAAGCCTTCATCATCCTCATCATCCTTCTTCCATACACAGACCTCTTCTTATGTCATCTTCTTCCTCCTCCTCTGCAATATATAATCCCACCATTGCCCCACAAACTGGAACTGAGAAGTTTGCTGAATTATCGGAGCACAGACTCAGTCACTTGCTGCAGGATTCCTACCCACTGACACCAATGATGGGACACTATTCCTCCCACTGATACCAATGATGGAGCACTATTCCCCCCACTGATACCAATGATGGAGCACTATTCCTCCTACTGATACCAATGATGGGGCACTATTCCTCCTACTGATACCAATGATGGGACACTATTCCTCCTACTGATACCAATGATGGGGAATTATTCCTCCTACTGACACCAATGATGGGACACTATTCCTCCTACTGATACCAATGATGGGGCATTATTCCTCCTACTGACACCAATGATGGGACGCTATTCCTCCTACTGATACCAATGATGGGGAATTATTCCTCCCACTGACACCAATGATGGAGCACTATTCCTCCCACTGATACCAATCATGGGGCACTAGTCCTTTCACAGACACTAATGATGGGGCACTATTCCTCTCACTGATACCAATGATGGAGCACTATTCCTCCTACTGAAACCATTGATGGAGCACTATTCCTCCCACTGATACCAATGATGGGGCACTATTCCTCGCACTGACACCAATGATGGAGCTCTATTCCTCCCACTGATAACAATGATGGGGCACTATTCCTCCCACTGACACCAATGATGGGGCACTATTCCTTCCACTGACACCAATGATGGGGCACTATTCCTCCCACTGATACCAATGATGGGGCACTATTCCCCCCACTGATACCAATGATGGGACACTATTCCTCCCACTGATACCAATCATGGGGCACTATTCCTTCCACTGATACCAATGATGGGACTCTATTCCCCCCACTGACACCAATGATGGAGCGCTATTCCTCCCACTGATACCAATCATGGGGCACTATTCCTTTCACTGACACCAATGATGGGCACTATTCCTCTCACTGACAACAATGATGGAGCACTATTCCTCCTACTGAAACCAATGATGGAGCTCTATTCCTCCCACTGATAACAATGATGGGGCACTATTCTTCCCACTGACACCAATGATGGAGCTCTATTCCTCCCACTGATAACAATGATGGGGCACTATTCCTCACACTGACACCAATGATGGGGCACTATTCCTCACACTGACACCAATGATGGGGCACTATTCCTCCCACTAACACCAATGATGGGGCACTATTCCTCCCACTGATACCAATGATGGGGCACTATTCCTTCCACTAACACCAATGATGGGGCACTATTCCTCCCACTGACACCAATGATGGGCCACAATTCCTCCCACTGACTCCAATAATGGGACACAATTCCTCCCACTGACACCAATTATGGAGCACTATTGCTTCCACTAACACCAATGATGGGGCACTATTCCTCCCACTGACACCAATGATGGAGCACTATTCCTCCCGCTGATACCAATGATGGGGCACTATTCCTCCCACTGATACCAATGATGGGGCACTATTCTTTCCACTAACAACAATGAAGGGGCACTATTCCTCTCACTGATACTAACGATGGGACACTATTCCTCCCACTGACACCAATGATGGAGCTCTGTTCCTCCCACTGACACCAATGATGGGGCACTATTCTTCCCACTGACACCAATAATGGGACACTATTCCTCCCACTAACACCAATGATGGGGCACTATTCCTCCCACTGATACCAATAATGGGGAACTATTCCTCCCACTGATACCAATGATGGGGCACTATTCCTCCCACTGACAGCAATGATGGGGCACTATTCCTCCCACTAACACCAATGATGGAGCACTATTCCTCCTACTGGCACCAATGATGGGGCACTATTCCTCCCACTGACACGGCACTATTCCTCCCACTGACACCAATGATGGGGCACTATTCCTTTCACTAACACCAATGATGGGGCACTATTCCTCCCACTGATAACAATGATGGGGCACTATTCCTTCCACTAACACCAATGATGGGGCACTATTCCTCTCACTGATACCAATGATGGAGCACTATTCCTCCCACTGATACCAATGATGGGGCACTATTTCTCCTACTGACACCAATAATGGGACACCATTCCTCCCACTGATACCAACGATGGGGCACTATTCTTCCCACTAGCACCAATGATGGGACACTATTCCTCCCACTGATACCAATGATGGGGCACTATTCCTCCCACTGACACCAATGATGGGGCACTATTCCTCCCACTGATACCAATGATTGGGCACTATTCCTCCCACTAACACCAGTCATGGGGCACTATTCCTCCCATTGATACCAATGATGGGACACTAATCCTCCCACTGACACCAATGATGGAGCACTATTCTTCCCACTAACACCAATGATGGGGTAGTATTCCTTCCACGGATACCAATGATGGGGCACTATTCCTCCCACTGATACCAATGATGGGGCACTATTCCTTTCACTGACACCAATGATGGGGCACTATTCCTCCCACTGACACCAATGATGGGGCACTATTCCTTTCACTGACACCAATGATGGGGCACTATTCCTCCCACTGACACCAATGATGGAGCACTATTCCTCTCACTGACACCAATGATGGGGCATGATTCCTCCCACTGACACCAATGATGTGATTTTTTTTTACTACCATTGACCATCGTTTACTCCCAGTGATGCCGAGGCATTTTTTACTTCCACTGGCTACAGTCCGGTCCCCCTAAACTTTGAAGGGCAGTAGACTGGCCCTTTGTTTCGAAAGTTTTGAGACCCCTGCTCTAGGACCTATTGATTGCTACATGGAAACAAAAAGTGACAGAAAAGGCCCGGGCTGGAAGTAATTTATTAAAAGCCTTAAGGCTCGGTTCGCACTGTCACTGTCACTGTCTTATCAAGCCGCAATGAAGTCACTTGGCAAAGTCACACCACTTTTCCATCGCAGCAGTGTTAACCTGAGCCTTTACACTGGGAGCGGTGATTTGTAAGGGGGCGGTAATAGCATTCATCTCTAGCAGTCTCGTGTTACATGTCGCCAATACTGACTTTCTCCTACAGATGATTCTGGTGTCCAAGCACTCCTGCAGAATCAGCTCCTGCTCATCTGATTGGCTCCCTGCTTTTCACAGACGTCTGTACAGACCAGGAAGTTAGAGTAGAGGCATCCCTTGCAACAGGCGTTTCATTATGGTAGATATGCATGCTAAGTCTGTTCACGGCTATGGGGACGCAGAGGATGCTCAGGCAGGGATCACTTTGAGAAAGGATACAGAGAGGCGTACTAAAGCTGGAGCACACAGAATCTGGTGCAGCTCTGCATAGTAACCAATCAGCTTCCAGGATTTATTGTCAGAGCTTAACTGAACAAGCTGGAGTTAGAAGCTGATGGGCTGCCATGTGCAGCTGCGCCGGTTTTTGAGTCCTCCAGTATTAGGGGCCTTTCACACGCACGGACCGCTCAGGTCCGCCTGTCAGTTTTTCAGGAGGACCCGAACTGATGCTCCATTGTCCTCTATGGAGCGACGGGTGTCAGCGGTGACATGTCCGCTGACATCCGATCCGCTAAACACAGACGGATGGAAACCCTATTTTCCATCCGTCTGGTGGATCGGATTGGATGAAAACGGACAGGAGATCCGTGTCCATCCGATCCTCCATAGAGGAGAGCGGAGCTCTGACAGGTCTGTTTCTGGCCGGAGTGCAGAGACGGTCCTGCCATCCTCCGGCTCAGCTGGAATCAACGGATGGAAGCCCGCTGAGTTTTGACGGGCTCCGCTTGTGTGAAAGGACCCTTACTAAATCTCTTTCACAGTTTTTAAAGCGGAGTTCCACCCTGTTAAAAGTCAGCAGCTACTAAAAGGGTAGCTGTTGACTTTTAACAATCGGCCACTCACCTGTCCCTCGTTCCAGCGATGCGGCCGCCCGAGGGCTCGCTCGTCTCCCCTCTCTTCTCCCCCTGCCCTTGGCGGCGCCAGCATCACAGGTGTGGGCACCCAGCTTAGGCTTCAAAGCCGGGCGTATCTTCTGGGACCTGTGACGTGTCCCAGAAGATCGCGGAGAGGGAGGGGGGAAGGTGGACTTCCTTTCCGGAGCCGTGGCTCCAGGGGAGGAAGTGGACCTGGGACCCTGTGAAAACAGGGTCCCTGGTCACCCCCCCAAAAAAAAGACATGCCAATTATGACATGTCGGGGGGGGGGGGCGGAAGTTCCAGTTTTGGGTGGAACTCTGCTTTAAGGCCTCATACACACGGGCGTTTTAGACGCCGGCGTTTGTAGGCATTTTTTGCAGCTCTCCATGTTATTTAATGGCCCTCTAAAAACGCCGACGTTTGTGAGCAGTAGAGGGCATCGGCGTTAGTGAGCTGTAGCTAGAACGCGGGACCAGTGCGTTCTGAAGCTGCAGCGTCATGACGTTTTTGACGCAGAGGCAGCAAAACGCTCAATAACGTTGCTTAACGTTGTATACACAGCGTTAAGCCTCGTCAGGCGTTCTATTCAAAATCAATGGTTCCCTATGGGAGCCCATTGATTTGAATAGAAGCCGCACCAGAAGTCGGATCACGGTGATCCGACTTGCGGCACGACTTGTGTGCTAGGTGTCTTAAAGGGGAACCCCCGCAAAAAATTTGCATGGGGTTCCCCCCCCTAGAGCATACCAGGCTCTTCGATCTGGCAGGGATTTTAAGAGGAGCCTCCACGCCGAAAAAAAAAACGGCATAGGGTCCCCCCCAAAATCCATACCAGCATACTTATCCAAGCACGCAGCCTGGCAGGCCAGGAAAGGGGGTGGGGACGAGCAAGCGCCCCCCCCCTCCTGGACCGTACCAGGCCGCATGCCCTCAACATGGGGAGTATGGGTGCTTTGGGGCAGGGGGGGCACTGCGCCCCCCACCCCAAAGCACCTTGTCCCCATGTTGATGGGGACAAGAGCCTCTTCCCGACAACCCTGGCCGTTGGTTGTCGGGGTCTGCGGGCGGGGGCTTATCGGAATCTGGAAGCCCCCTTTAACAAGGGGGCCCCCAGATGCCGGGCCCCCCACCCTATGTAAATGAGTATGGGGTACATCGTACCCCTACCCATTTACCTGGGGGAAAAAAGTGTACAAAAACTCCTCCTCCTCCTCCTCTTCTTCTTCTTCCAGATCGAAGAGCCTGGTATGCTCTGGGGGGGGGGAACCCCACGCAAATTTTTTCCGGGGGTTCCCCTTTAAGACACCTAGCACACAAGTCGCGCCGCAAGTCGGATCACCGTGATCCGACTTCTGGTGCGGCTTCTATTCAAATCAATGGGCTCCCATAGGGAACCATTGATTTTGAATAGAGGCAGAAAACGCTGCAAAAAGCTGGCGTGAAAAAACGTCCATTGACTTCAATGCAAAACGCCAAGCAAAACGTCAGTTTTTTTTCCCTGACGTCAGGCCCGGCGTTTTGCTTATTTTTCTGCAAACGCCCGTGTGTATGAGGCCTAAAGAGCAGATAGAGTTTGCCTTCATCCTTCTCTCATACAAATGGGTGTTTTCTGCTTAAAGTAGGGTGACCAGACTCCCTGGTTTCCGGGGACAGTCCCCGGACTGAGGACGTTGTCCCAGGACCAAGCCTGTCCCCAGTTTTGTCCCCGGATTGGATTTGAACAGGGGCCCGGGCAATTTCAAAGACAGTCAGTGCAGAATTAAATAACTAATTCTGAATTACACCCCCGCTCTGCCACTCCTACTAGATTATAGGGGTGTATTTTTTCCAGTATCTGTGCCCCTTTCTGATGATCATGTGCTGGTCAAAGCGGTTGGATTTCTTCAGTTTCGGGTGCATGCCCATTCCACTCTCACTTGCATGTTGTTCTGCCCTGCATTTCTGGGTATCAGAGCTGATTAGTGGGTCAGGTGGACTCAATGTCCGCCGGCACCTGCCAATCGTTCTGTACACAGGCAGAACAGCAGTCTGCCTATGTAAACAAGGCAGATCGCTGTCCTGTCAGTATGGAAGACATTGATCCTGTGTTCATGCAAAGCAGGGGCAGGGATCTATGCTTTCCCTTAGTAAAAGCTCCTCCCCCACAGTGAGAAAACACTGGTTAGGCACATATTTAACCCTTTGATTGCCCTGGATGTTAACTCCTTACCAGCCAGTGTCCTTAGTACAGTGACAGTGCATATTTTTAGCACTGATCACTGTATTAGTGTCACTGGTTCTCACAAAGTGTCAAAAGTGTCACTTAGTGTCCGATTTGCCTACCGCAATATCGCAGTCCCGCTATAAGTCGCTGATTGCCCCCATCACTAGTAAAAAAAAAAAAATATGTCCCCGGATTTCATTTTAAAATCTGGTCACCTTAGCTTAAAGCGGAGTTCCACCCAAAAGTGTAACCTCCGCCGATCTGTCTCCTCCCCCTCTCCGGAGCCACATTTGGCACCTTTAGGAGGGTAGGGGGGGACGGGTACCTGTTTTTGACAGGTCCCCCTTCCCCACTTCCAGGAGACGGCGCCGTGGAAGTTTAGCCCCCCACCCTCCACCGCCGGGCCAGTAAGAATGCTCAGCACATGCACAGTAGGGGACCGGATGTGAAGCCAAAAGGCTTCACTGCCGGGTTCCCTTACCAGGCGCCAGCACCTGGGAGTCAATCTGAAAATCGGCTGGGGTGCCGACATCGTGGGCTCCCTGCACATGTAAGTGTCCATATATTAAAAGTCAGCCCTACAATATTTGTAGCTGCTGACTTTTAATTTTTTTCCCCCGGGCGGAACTCCTCTTTAACACCTTCCCGCCCGGCCTATACCAAAATGATGGACGGGCGGTGGCTTTCCCATTCTGAGTGGACGTAGGTTTGCCACCTTTTCGGGATTCATCCGGACAGTCTGGGTTTTAAATCATGTGTCCGGGTTTCAGGCAGACCGAAACCCGGACACATTGCCCGAGCCCAGGCTGTGGCTCCTCAAGCAACTAAGATAGTCACACCCAAATCTGTTGCTGTCTGGGGGCTGCGGGCGGCTGTCAGGGGGCAGGTAAGGCATCACTCAGGGGGCAAGAACTATTTGTCCAAACCCACCATTCGCTGTGGCACGCTATGCGCACCTGATTACTACTCTCCTTTGGGTGTCCCAGGCTGCTAAAGTGTTCGGGTTTGGCTTGAAGAAAAGGTGGCAACCCTAAGTGGACGTAATACGACGTCCTCTGAGAAAGCGCCGGTCACGGGGCCAGGCAGCGGCGCGATCTGTCACCGGCTGTGTCCAGCGGACACAGCCGATGACTGATCAGTGTACCGGCTCACTGCCGCTATCATGTGACCGCTGTGACCAATCACAGCAGGTCACACAATGGATGTTTTTTTTTCATGCCATCCATTGTGTAAAAATGTGTTGCCAGCTGCGATTGGTCAGTGTGATCACATGGTACAGACAGGGTCAGTCACAGCCCATCTGTAGCATGTGATTAACTTTGAACAATCACAGCTAATCACAACAATACAAGCTGAATGAATTTGTTTCATTCAGTAAAATTCTTGCTTATAGCAATGTAATACACTGATATAAGCAATCATAATGAGTGAAATAAATCCTCATCATTTCCCCATAGTAGTACAATGGTAACATATTGCTCTGGTCACAGTGCGTAAGAAAAAAAAAAAGTGTAATAAAAAAAAATTATTATTATTATTTTTTTTTGTACTGTCACCAGTCAGTGTCCCTGATCACCGCCACACCCATTATATGATGACGCTGTAGTGCACTGGTGACACCCTGATCACCTCCACACCCATTATATAATGACGCTGTAGTGTACTGGTGACAGTATGTAAAAAAAAAAAAAAAATAGAAAAATTACAAACTTTTTTTTTCTTATATCTTTGTACCAAAAATATATATTTATACCAAAAAAAAGGACAAAAAATAACAACTTCAAAAACCCCACCATGCCTCTTACTATATATCTCGGACTTTCTACTTTCCAAAAGGGGTCATTTGGGGGAGGGGGGGTTTGAGATCGGCCGTCAGTACATCAGGATTGATCGATTTTCAGATATGTATCCCATAGTTTGTGGGCTCTATACCTTTCCTACAGACTAATATAATATACACTGATTTTGGTTATTTTCACCAAAGAAATGTAGCAGAATACATTTTAGGCTAAATTTATGAAGAAAGGTTATTTATTTGCAACATTTTGTAACAGAAACAAAGAAAAGC
The DNA here is from genome assembly GCA_018402905.1 of Glandirana rugosa. NCBI lineage: Eukaryota > Metazoa > Chordata > Amphibia > Anura > Ranidae > Glandirana > Glandirana rugosa. The sequence goes on along the minus strand of BLSH010160753.1, from coordinate 1,367,179 downwards.
ACGTTTAAAAAAAAAAAAAAAAATCAGTCTTTTTTCCTTTATTTAGCAAAAAAATAAAACAATCCAGTGGTGATTAACCGCTTCCAGGCCGCCCACCACACATTCACTGCAGCAGAGCGGCCCGGCTGCATGAAACAACGTACCTGTAAGTTGTTTCCTCTTCTGGGTCTCAGGCGTGTGCGCCTCTGGCGCCCTGCTCCCGTCGTGATGGGGCACAGCGGGAGCCATTCAGCGGGTCCAGCGGCCGCGATGTCCGCCGAGACCCAGGGCTGGTGCAAGGATTTTTGACACCCTAGGCGATACCTCATTTTGCCTCCCCATTAGGCTCCGCCCCTGACTCCACCCCCTTTGCCCTGTCCATGTATACGATGGAGGTGGCGGAGGTGGAGATTTTTGCAGTGCCTCTCTACCTATTTCCTTAGCCGTGGTCCACAGGCCTGAACCCAGTCTAAAGTCAAATAATGGTGGCACCGGCTCGCTTTCTTATGCCGTGGTCCGCAGGTATATGGACAGGCTGGGGTAGTATATGGACAGGCTGGGGTAGTATATGGACAAGCTAGGGTAGTATATGGACAGGCTGGGGTAGGATATGGACAGGCTGGAGTAGTATATGGACAGGCTGGGGTAGTATATGGACAGGCTAGGGTAGTATATGGACAGGCTAGGGTAGTATGTGGATAGGCTAGGGTAGTATATGGATAGGCTAGGGTAGTATATGGACAGGCTGGGGTAGGATATGGACAGGCTGGATTAGTATATGGACAGGCTAGGGTATATATGGATAGGCTGGGGTAGTATATGGATAGGCTAGGGTAGTATATGGACAGGCTGGGGTAGTATATGGACAGCCTGGGGTAGTATATGGACAGGCTGGGGTAGTATATGGACAGGCTGGGGTAGTATATGGACAGGCTGGGGTAGTATATGGACAGGCTGGGGTAGTATATGGACAGGCTGGGGTAGGATATGGACAGGCTGGGGTAGTATATGGACAGGCTGGGGTAGTATATGGACAGGCTGGGGTAGTATATGGACAGGCTGGATTAGTATATGGACAGGCTAGGGTAGTATATGGACAGGCTAGGGTAGTATATAGACAGGCTAGGGTAGTATATGGACAGGCTAGGGTAGTATATAGACAGGCTGGGGTAGTATATGGACAGGCTGGTGTAGTATATAGACAGGCTGGGGTAGTATATGGACAGGGCTTGGCGCCCTGGGCGTCAGTGTGCCCTAGGTGGCCGCCTACTCCATCTAGTGGTAGAGCCGGCCCTGCCGGGACCCGCTGATCATTCGCTGGAGGGGCAGAAGGGCGGTCTGCCTATGTAAACAAGGCAGACCGCCGTTCTGTCAGCGAGGAAGAAAAAGATCTTTGAGTTCATGCTAATCAGGAACACAGATCTCTCTCTTCATCCAGTTAAACCATCCCCCACACAGTTAGAAATCACTCCCTAGGAGCACATTTAACCCTTTGATTGCCCCTGATGTTAACCCCTTCCCTTCCCTGCCAGTGTCATTTATAAAGTGACAGTGCATTTTTTTTTTAGCACTGATCGCTGTATTAGTGTCACTGGTCCCCAAAAAGTGTCACTTAGGGAGTTGTTTACTAAAACTGGTGAGTGCAAAATCTGGTGCAGCTCTGCATAGAAACCAATCAGCTTCCAGGTTTTATTACCAAAGGTTAATTAAACAAGCTGACGTTAGAAGCTGATTGGCTACCATGCACTGCTGCACCAGATTCTGAGCGCACCAGTTTTTGTAAATCTCCCCTTTAGTATCCAATTTTTCCGCCGCCATGTTGCAGTCCCGCTAAAAATCACTGATCGCCGCCATTACTAGTAAAAAAAAAAAATAAACATAAATAAAAATACCATAAAATATCCCATAGTTTGTAGAGGTGATAACTTTTGCGCAAACCAATCAATATACGCTTATTGTTTTTTTTTTTTAACCAAAAAGATGTAGCAGAATACATATCGGCCTAAATTGATGAAGAAATTAAATTTTTTACAGTTTTTTATTGGATACGTTTTATAGCTTTTTTTTGTTTATAGCGCAAAAAAATTAAAAACGCAGAGGTGGTCAAATACCACCAAAAGAAAGCTCTATTCGTGGGGAAAAATGGCATAAATTTTATTAAGGTGCAACATCGCACGACCGCGCAATTGTCAGTTAAACTAACGCAGTGCTGTTTTGCAAAGAAAATGCCTGGGCAGGAAGGGGGGTGAAAGTTTTTCCGGGGCTGAAGTGGTTAACCACTTGCCGACCGCCGATCGGCATCTGACGGCGGCAAAGTGGCTCGTTCCCGCAAATCGCCGTCATACGACGGCGGCTGCGGGAACGAGTTTAGTGAGCGCGCGCTCACTGTGTCCAGGGGGGGCCGGGGAGCGGGTGCGGCGGCTTCGATTGCCGCCGGCCACCCGCGATGGCCCCCCGGAGCGAATGAGCGGAGGTCCGTGTATGTAAACACGGACCTCCGCTCTGTGTGAGGGGGAAGGGCTGTGATCACAGCCTTCCTTTACGTGAAGGCTGTGATAACTTCCCTTCCCCAGATAGGCAGTCCCCCATACAGTTAGAACACGCCCAGGGAACATAGTTAACCCTTAGTGCGCCCCCTGCAGGTTAATCCCTTCACTGCCAATGGCATTTACACAGTAATCAGTGCATTTTTATAGCACTGATCGCTGTATAAATGCCAATGGTCCCAAAAAAGTGTCAAAATGGTCCGACATGTCCGCCGCAATATCGCAGTACCGCAAAAAATCGCAGATCGCCGCCATTTTTAGTAAAAAATAAAAAAAAATTAAAAACCCCAAAAATGAATTCTCATCATCCGTAAACGCGACCACTTTTGCGCAAACCAATCAATAAACGCCGATTGCGATTTTTTTAATCGCAAATATGAGGAAGAATATAAATCGGCCAAAAACGGTGAAAAAAATGTTTTTTTATATTTTTTTTTTGGATTTGTATTTTAGGAAAAAGTAAGAAATTTGGGTTTTTTTGCAAAATTGTCGCTCTTCTTTTGTTTATAGCGGCGATCAGAAATGACGCAGAGGGGATCAAATACCACCAAAAGAAAGCTCTATTTGTGGGAAAAAAAGGACGCAAATTTCGTTTGGGTACAACATCGCACGACCGCGCAATTGTCAGTTAAAGCGACGCAGCGCCGAATCACAAAAAAGGCTCCGGTCCTAAAGCTGGAAATCCTTCCGGGGCTGAAGTGGTTAAAGAGGAGTTTCACCCACAAATACATCTTTATATATTTCAAACCCTCTATGCATAATGAATCACCTTTGGAAAAAAAAAAATGTATACTCATCCTAAGTGCTCTGTTGCTATGTGGTCCCTGTAATCTTCCACTTCCTGATCTGCGGCGCTCTGCATCACTTCCTGTGTCACCTGGGCTCATGGGAGATGCGAGTCATTGTTTCCTATGAGTCAGTGGGCATCCCTGCGCTGTAAAATCGCGTTATTTCCAGACCGGAGATGACGCAATTTTGTGGGGGAGAGGCAAGTTATCTATGTTGCCATAACGGGGCGGGACCTTCCTCCGTCGGTGCCCATTGTTATGGCAACGAGACATACACTCAAGATCGAGAGGTGCATGCTGGTTACCCAGCATGCACCTTATCCAGGAAGAGACTGGAGGAGGGTGCGAGAGGGCTTCACATGCCCACAGTTAAGATGGGAACTCCCAGTAAAGAAAAAATCAGCAATGCAAGTTTTTGGATGCAAGGATTTAAAGCGACCAATTAATTTATTTATGTAATGAATGCCAACTAGGTGGATGCCAGCAAAAAAAAAAAAATGTATGCGGGCGGAACTCCGCTTTAAATAGCAACAAAAGAAAGCTCTATTTGTGTGAAAAAACAATGATAAAAATGTCATATGGGTACAGCGTCACATGACCGCGCAATTCTCATTCAAAGTGCGGCATCGCTGGAAGCTGAACATTAGCCTGGGCAGGAAGGGGGTGAAAGTGCCCCGGTAGGCGAGGGGTTAAAAGAGACATCCACATCCACCTCAGATCCAGGAAAATCTCTGGGACAATGAGGTGTAGGATCTGTCCCAGTTGCTGCATTTGCTATAAGTTCACACCTATGCAGATGCGTTTTTTTCCCCTGTTTGTTTTACCGCGATTTTACTACATTTTGCCGCGATTTTACCACGTTTTTGCCGCAATTTGTGTTTTTACATTTTTTTTTTAATTTTTCAGGGAAATTATGTTGCTAGGTAGATTTAAAAACGCAAATTGTGTCAAAAACGCATCACAAAAGAACCACTTGCGTTTCTGGTGCAGCTCCATTGAAGTCTATGGCATGCAAAACGCAAACTGCCGTGAGAAAAAAAAAAGTCCCCGACCCTTTCCAAAAAAAAAAAACGCTACTCCGCAAAACGCGCGGATGTGAACTACGTCCACGGTAAATGGACTGCAGTGCGTTTCTGCAAACTGCAAAACGCGGTTAAAAAAAAACAAAAAAAAACGCATAGGTGTGAAGCTAGACTAATTGTCTCCAGCAGCAAGGATATAGGGACTCGATCCGCTTTGACTCGTCGTCTGCTCGGATCGGAGGCGGGGCTTACAGCTGCCATTTTTAAATGTTGCTGATTGTCCTTGACTGCCACAACCAGCGATGCTTATCAGCGTTCTGCAGGAATCTGCACTGTCATTGTTATGTAACACCCCCCCCAACACTGAGGGACGCGCCGGCTACTTCACAGCACGCATTGATGGTATTTAAATGTTTAAAGCCCCACTCCAGGCAAAAAAGAAAAACCCTGCAGAGGGCCCCAAACCCTCCCCTCCCCCCATCCCCCCACTTCCCAAGCCCCGCCGCACACAAACCCTGCAAGGGATAAAGAGGAACTTCAGTCTCTTTTTAAAGTCAACAGCTACAAATACAATGGCTGCATTCACACCTGAGCATCAGAATTTTAGGCATTTATTGTGCATTTTTGCACAGAGTTTTTAATGTTTTTATTATTATTATTATTATTATTATTATTTTTATTATTATTATTATTTTTATTATTATTATTTTTATTATTATTATTATTTTTATTATTATTATTATTATCAGCCAATATATAAAAATCATCTGTTTCATCATTTGTTGCTATGTTTTTCAGCTTTTCCATCTCTCTTATCTTCTACTTCCGGGTGTTCATTTATTATTTATCATTACGTATTTATTTTTTTTGTTAGGGGTTAACCCTTAATGAATACATAAATATTAAGACTGCGTTCACACATAGAGGATCCCATTTGCAGGGCGACTCTGAGTCGCCCCGCTCGAGGAGACATCGGCGCGGCTTGCAGGCGACTTCTGTAGTAGAAGTCAATGCAAGTCGCCTGAGGTCGCCTCAGAAGTAGTGCAGGAACCCTTTTTCTAAGTCGGAAGGAATTGAGTCGCTCTTATTAGAACGGTTCCATTGCAATTATTGTTATTACTATACGGGATTTATATAGCGCCAACAGTTTGCGCAGCGCTTTACAACATGGGGGCAGACAGTACAGTTACAATACAAATCAATACAATACTAATCAATACAATACTAATCAATGCAATACTAATCAATACAATACTAATCAATACAATACTAATCAATACAGGAGGACTCAGAGGGCCCTGCATGGAGCGCGACTTGTCAGGTGGCTCAAGTCCCTGCCAAGTCTTCTATGTGTGACCCGGCACTAAATAAATAATATTAATTAAATAAAAAAGTTAATAAAACATAAATAATTAAACACCAGGGTTATGGTTAACAAAAAACCCTGCATATTAAATAATAATAATAATAATAATAATAATAATAAAATGATAACTATCTAACTAACCATCAGTGCCCATCGGTGCCTCATCTTCAGTGTCACCTATCAGTGCTGCCAATCAGTGCTGCCTACGAGTGCCTATCAGTGCAACCTCATCAGTGCATCCTATCGGTGCAGCCTCATCAGTGCCCATCATTGCAGCTTCATCAGTGTCCATCAGTGCCGCCTCATCAGTGCCCATCAGTGCAGCCTCTTCAGTGCCCATCAGTGCAGCCTCATCATTGTATCCTATCAGTGCAGCCTCATCAGGGTCCATCAGTGCAGCCTCATCAGTGCCCATCAGTGCAGCATCATCAGTACCCATCACTGCAGCCTCATCAGTGCCCATTCGTGCAGCCTCATCAGTGCCCATCAGTGCATCCTCGTCAGTGCCCATCAGTGCAGCCTCATCAGTGCCCATCATTGCAGCCTCATCAGTGCTCATCATTGCAGCCTCATCAGTGTCCATCAGTGCAGCCTCATCAGTGTCCATCAGCGCAGCCTCATAAGTGCCCAACAGTGCACCCTCATCAGTGCCCATCATTGCAGCCTCATCAGTGCCCATCAGTGCAGCATCATCAGTGCCCATCAGTGCAGCAACATCAGTGCATCCTCGTCAGTGCCCATCAGTGCAGCCTCATCAGTGCCCATCATTGCAGCCTCATCAGTGCTCATCATTGCAGCCTCATCAGTGTCCATCAGTGCAGCCTCATCAGTGTCCATCAGCGCAGCCTCATAAGTGCCCAACAGTGCACCCTCATCAGTGCCCATCATTGCAGCCTCATCAGTGCCCATCAGTGCAGCATCATCAGTGCCCATCAGTGCAGCAACATCAGTACCCATCACTGCAGCCTCATCAGTGCCCATCAGTGCATCCTTGTCAGTGCCCATCAGTGCAACCTCATCAGTGCCCATCATTGCAGCCTCATCAGTGCTCATCATTGCAGCCTCATCAGTGTCCATCAGTGCAGCCTCATCAGTGTCCATCAGCGCAGCCTCATACGTGCCCAACAGTGCACCCTCATCAGTGCCCACCATTGCAGCCTCATCAGTGCCCATCAGTGCAGCATCATCAGTGCCCATCAGTGCAGCCTCATCAGTGCCCATCATTGCAGCATCATCAGTACCCATCACTGCAGCCTCATCAGTGCCCATTCGTGCAGCCTCATCAGTGCCCATCAGTGCATCTTCGTCAGTGCCCATCATTGCAGCCTCATCAGTGCTCATCATTGCAGCATCATCAGTGTCCATCAGTGCAGCCTCATCAGTGTCAATCAGTGCAGCCTCATCAGTGTCAATCAGCGCAGCCTCATAAGTGCCCAACAGTGCACCCTCATCAGTGCCCCTCAGCGCAGCCTCATAAGTGCCCAACAGTGCACCCTCATCAGTGCCCCTCAGTGCAGCCTCATCAGTGCTCATCATTGCAGCCTCATCAGTGCAGCCTCATCAGTGCATCCTATCAGTGCACCATATGACAAATGCTTTGTTTTTTTCTCAAAATGTTTGGTCTTTTTGTTTTAGTAAAAATTAAAACCACAGAGGTGATTAAATATCACCAAAAGAAAGCTCTATGATATAAATGTCATCTGGGTGCAGTGTCACATGACCGCGCAATTGTCATTCAAAGTGCGACAGCGCTGAAAGCTGAAAATTGGCCTGGGCAGGAAGGGGGTGAAAGTGCCCGGTAGGCAAGGGGTTAATATTTATTCATATTATTTGATTAGTATAGTATTATTATTAGTTTGTTCTTATTTATTTATTGCATTGCCTGAACATTCAACAAAACGTGTGAAAACGCTCATAAACACACAAACCGCGCATTTCAATCAATTTCTATTTGGGGGCACACTTGAAAAACGCACCAATCTGCCCAAATACAGGTAGAAAAGTAGCAAAATCTTTTTGAACATCAGGTGATGCGGAGTGGCGATGCGAATCGTCTCCATAGAGATGTATTGGATTTCCCTCCTCTAGCGTTTTGGCGTGTGAGCGGGGTCTAAAGTAGTTGGGGGGTGGGGGGGTGCTAAAATACAGGGTTAAGCTGCATTGTCAGCGACCCCCCCCACCCCCACCCCACTACTACTACAATACCCCCTACTACTACTACTACAATACCCTACTACTACTATTACAATACCCCCTACTACTACTACTACTATTACAATACCCCCTACTACTACTACAATACCCTGCTACTACTACAATACCCCCTACTACTACTACTATTACAATACCCCCTACTACTACTATTACAATACCCCCTACTACTACTACTATTACAATACCCCCTACTACTACTATTACAATACCCCCTACTACTACTACTATTACAATACCCCCTACTACTACTACTACTATTACAATACCCCCTACTACTACTACAATACCCTGCTCGTCCCATAACATCATCATCATCCCCCATAACATTATCATCATCATCATCATCCCCCATAACATTATCATCATCAT
>BLSH010160753.1:1314831-1327361 GCA_018402905.1 Glandirana rugosa | reverse complement strand
TATTCCCCCCCACTGATACCAATGATGGGGCACTATTCCCCCCACTGATACCAATGATGGGGCACTATTCCCCCCCACTGATACCAATGATGGGGCACTATTCCCCCCCACTGATACCAATGATGGGGCACTATTCCCCCCACTGATACCAATGATGGGGCACTATTCCCCCCCACTGATACCAATGATGGGGCACTATTCCCCCCCACTGATACCAATGATGGGGCACTATTCCCCCCACTGATACCAATGATGGGGCACTATTCCTTCCAATGACATCCATAATTGGGCGTTTTTTACTCCCACTGGCCACAATCTAAATCCTCTAAAGTTTGAAGGACAGTAAACTGACCCTTTTGTTTATAAAGTTTGGAGACGACTGCTCTAGATCCTTGGTACCCAACTATGTGGCCCTTTGGTATATGATGTGGGGCCCTCGGCCCTCAGTGGTCTGTAGTGGCAACTTTGATTAGGGGGATAACATTGATCCCTACTATCCTCATGTAACATCTTCTGAGCTTCCTATTGTCTACTGCCGTATCTCTCCACCAACTCTGTATCCTGTCCTCACTCTCTGACCCTCATTTCCTGTATTAGGTCTCCAGCCTCTGACACTCCTCTCCAGCATTACATATTTTGTACATTATGTGGGGCCCTTGGGTGATGTCACGGGCCGCATTTGAGGCCCCTTTTAGCTCCTAAGTTGACAACCACTGGGATAGAGGTTAAGGCCTCATAAGCACGGGCGTTTAGCAAAACGTCAGACCCGACGTCAGGGAAAAATCGTTTTTTTCGGCGTTTTGCATCGTTGTTAGTGAGCGTTAATAAGCGTCAGCATCTAGGCGGTTTTTTAAATAAAAAAACATTCCTCTATTTTTTAACCAGAAAGCGTTGGCGTCAAAAACGCCAGTACGGCATTAGTGGGCGTTAGTGAGCGTTTGTCAGTGTCAAAAAACACCAAAACGTTACAGCCTCGGAACGCACTGGTCCCGCATTCTAGCTACAGCTCACTAACGCCGACGCCCTCTACTGCTCAAAAAGTCGGCGTTTTTAGGGGGCCATAGAATAACCTGGAGGTGTGTATGAGGGCTTAGGCTTGGACCATTGGGGGGGACTTGGACCAAGGTTTCGGACCATTGGGGGTGGGGGGGGATGTGCAGCCCATGAGAACTTTCCCAGTTTAAATATTAAACATAATACATAGTATGTTAAGAATGTTGTCTTTGGGATAATAACGTACATGGAAGCAGGGAAAGGCACCTTGATTCGGGTTAATGAATGCTAAAGTGGGAAAATACGTTCTTTGACTTCATTTTAAAGGAAATGCATAGCGGTTTTCTACATATCTTATGACTTTATTATGGTCTTGTTACTTTTTTTTTATTTTTTTATTTTTTTTTTCTTCCAGTAGTTTCGTACTTGGCTTATTACTTTATTATGGTGCAATTGCTTTTTAATAGGACCATCTCTTGTATCATGTCTGCAGTCTCTGACCATCTCTTGTATCATGTCTGCAGTCTCTGACCATCTCTTGTATCATGTCTGCAGTCTCTGACCATCTCTTGTATCATGTCTGCAGTCTCTGACCATCTCTGTATCATGTCTGCAGTCTGATAGTGAATATTCATTACATTTTTATGTGCGGCCATTTGGTGATGTTGAGGTCCACAATTGAGGCCTGCTGGTTCATGAAAGTTGACCACCAGTAGCGTAGGCTGTGCAGATATTCTCAAAACAAATGCAGTAATACATGCCAACCAATTTCAATTGATACAGATCAGCGGAGGATGAATTCTGATTGGTTTCCCCAATGGGCTAGTTTGCTTGGAATGTTTCTCTGTGCTTCATTGGATGGACATACTTCTTTTTTTTATTTTTTTTTTTACCCCCTGTGTAGCGACATTTGCCCAGAGCCCAGCATTTCAGACCCCTGGAATGTGATTTAGACTGAACTGTCTTTTTTTCTCTTTGCAGGCTTCTATGGACGGCCATGGACTATGGAACAAAGGAAAGAACTTTTCAGAAGGTGGGTGGAGCTTGAAGTGAAAACGCTTATGACATTTGCTACTTATGATATGGAAAGTGCTGCAGCCAGTCTGCTTACAGAGGAAATAGATTTCATTGCTATGTAAGATAATGTATAGACCTTGATTGGGATCCGTTCAATGCATTGTGTATGAAGGGCTTAGAAGTGACCTCCGATCTCCTTCAGTCTACTGACTCCTCCCCCTGGCCTGGAACAACTTACTCTGCTTTCACTGCACACTGCGGGCTTCTTGCAATGTGCATTAGACGCTGCAACTAGTCGGAGCCCCGCCTGACTGGAGGATATCCAGCATCATCTAGCTATTTCCTCCCCAGCCGGACTGTCTCTGGCTCTGCCCCTTTCATTCATTGGCTTTCAGTTTTGTGACTCAGGAAGGCTTTTCATCACATGTTGGCGTTAGCTGGGGCAGTGTGTATGCATATGCAGCCCACTCCTCCAAACTGACACCCACCTATCGAGGCATTTTGATGATTTGCATAACTCCTCCCACTGCTTATATCAAGAATGAGGCCTCTTGTATGTGATACGGTATTTAACCTCTTAGCTCCGAGCGCATGCAATATATGCAGCCTCTCAGCGGCCAGGCCTTGGCGCCGAGCAGCCGCAAATATTTGCGTGCAATAGCGCCAATAGAGCGGTGCCGAGAACGTGCTCCCAACACAGTTACCAGCAACTAACTGAAAGCTCCCATTCTCGTCTCTAAGGGGTTAAACCGCTTAACGACCAAGCCTCTTTTTGAGATTCGCTGTTTACAAGTTAAAATCATTTTTTTTTTTTGCTAGAAAATTACTTGGAACCCCCAAACATTTATATTTTTTTTCTAACATCCTAGAGAATAAAATGGCAGTCGTTTCAATACTTTGTCACACCGTATTTGTGCAGCGGTCTTACAAGCGCAACATTTTTGGCAAAAATGCACTTTTTTGAATTAAAAAAAGACAACTGTAAAGTTAGCCCAATTTTTTTCTATATTGTGTAAGAGATAATGTTACGCCAAGTAAATTAATACCCAACATGTCATGCTTCAAAATTGCGCCTGCTCGTGGAATGGCAACAAACTTTTGCACTTTAAAATCTCCATCTGCGAAGTTTAAAAATTTCTACAGGTTACCAGTTTTGAGTTAGAGGAGCTCTAGTGTTAGAATTATGGCTCTCGTTTTAACGATCACGGCGATGCCTTGTGTGGTTTGAACACAGTTTTCATATGCGGTCGGGACTTACGAAAGCATTCGCTTCTGCACGCAAGCTCAGCAGGACGGGGGGGGGGGGGGCTTTAAATGTATTTTTTTTCTTTTTTTTTTTTTTTACACTGTGCCATTTTTATTCCTTGTAATAGAAAAAAAAGCATGACAGGACCTCTTAAATGTGATATCTGGAGTCAAAAAGACCTCAGATCTCCCATTTACACTAAAATACAATAAAAAAAAAAAAAATTCCCCTTTTAAGAGCATTGGGCGGAAGTGACGTTTGACCTCCCCCTCCCCATCATCTCTCCTCCAAGCTCCAAAAACCGAGATTAAAAAAAAAAATAGAACTTTCCAGCCGCATCCAGGGGTTTGTTTTCTAAAGCCGGCCTGGAAGTGATGTCATAACGTTGCTCCCGGGCCTCTGAGGGTCATAGAGATGACTGGTGACCAAATGGTCACCAATTATCTCCCTGACAAACATCTGGCGGCGACGGATCTCATCTCCCTGCCGCCGATCGTATGGGCGGCCCGGGAGAAGCATCGAATGGCCGGGGGATGTCCCCTTCCGCTGCTTATAAGAGCGATCAATCGGCTGAACTGCTGCTATGATCATTCTTATGGTGCACAGAATCGCCGGCCAGAAAGAATATCTGAATGGTGCCTGTAGTTGCCAGCATCATTCAGATATCAGAGCTCAAAGCCAAGGACCTCATAGTATGCCCTTAGTAGTTAAGTGGTTATATTGACGTCATTACATTGCTCCAGTCAGTCTCCCTCAGTCTGGGGCTGCATGCAAGATCTTGCCTCGCGGACCTTCAATGATCATGAAAACGGTCAGGAATCAGCCCAGGACTACACGGGAGGATATTACCAATGATCTCAAGGCAGCTGGGACCACAGTCACCAAGAAAACAATTGGTAACTCTACACTGTGAAGGACTGAAATCCTGCAGCGCCCGCAAGGCTCCCCTGCTCAGGAAAGCTCATGTACAGCCCGTCTGAAGTTTGCTAATGAAAATCTGAATGATTCAGAGGAGAAATGGGTGAAAGTTTTGTGGTCAGATGAGACGAAAATCAAGCTCTTTGGCATCAACTCAACTCACCGTGTTTGGAGGAGGAGGAATGCTGCCTATGACCCCAAGAACACCATCCCCACCATCAAACATGGAGGTGGAAACATTATGCTTTGGGGGTGTTTTTCTGCTAAGGTAACAGGACAACTTCACCGCATCAAAGGGGCAATGTATGGGGCCATGTACTGTCAAATCTTGGTTGAGAACCCTCAGCCAGGGCATAGGAAATGGGTCATGGATGGGTATTCCAGCATGACAATGACCCAAAGCACATGGCCAAAGGAGTGGCTCAGTAAGAAGCACATTAAGGTCTTGGAGTGGCCTAGCCTAATCCAATAGAAAATATGTGGAGGGAGCTGATGGTTCAAGTTACCAAATGCCGGCCTGGAAACCTTAAAGCGAATTTCCGCCCTGTTAAGTCAGCAGCTACCAAAAAGGTAGCTGCTGACTTTTAACAATCGGCCACTCACCTGTCCCTCGTTCCAGCGATGCGGCCGCCCGAGGGCTCGCTCATCTCCACCTCCCCTCGGCGGCGCCGGCATCACAAGTGTGGGCACCCGGCTTTGGCTTCAAAGCCGGGCGCTCACTGCGCATTCGCGAGTCGCGCTGCGGCTTGTGAATGGCTCAGCGTATCTTCTGGGACCTGTGACGTGTCCCAGAAGATCGCCGAGTGGGAGGGGTGAAGGTGGACTTCCTTTCCGGAGCTGCTGCTCCAGGGGAGGAAGTGGGCCTGGAACCCTGTGAAAACAGTGTCCCTGATCACCTCCCCAAAAAAGACATGCCAATTATGACATGTCGGGGGGGTCACCTTCCCTTAAAGCGGAAGCTCCAATTTTGGGTGGAACTCCGCTTTAATGACTTGGCAATCAGGGATTTTCTCCCACTCCTCTCCAACAAGGGTTTTGCCACTAAGTACTAAGTCATGTTTTGCGAAGGGGTCAAATACTTATTTCACTCATTAACCACTTCAGCCCCGGAAGGATTTGACACATTAGGACCAGAGCACTTTTTTCGATTCGGCACTGCGTCGCTTTAACTGACAATTGCGCGGTCGTGCGACGTTGTACCCAGACAAAATTTCCGTCCTTTTTCCCCCAAAAATAGAGCTTTCTTTTGGTTGTATTTGATCCCCTCTGCGTTATTTCTGATCACCTCTATAAACCAGAAAAGAGCGACCATTTTGCAAAAAGGAAACAGTTTTTTTTACTTTTTGCTAAAATTCAAATCCAGAAAAAAAATATAAAAACATTTTTTTCATCAGTTTTGGCTGATTTTATATACTTCCTCATATTTTTGTTTAAAAAAATCGCAATCACGTTTGATTGGTTTGCGCAAAAGTGGCTGTGGTTTACGAATGATTCATTTCTGGGGTTTGTATTTTTTTTTAATTTTTTACTAGTGATGGCGGTGATCTGCGATTTTTAGCGGTACTGCGATATTGGGGCGGACATTTTTGACACTTTTTTTGTGACCAATGACATTTATACAGCGATCAGAAATTTAAATATCCACTTTTTACTGTATAAATGGCAGTGAAGGGGTTAACTGTGTTCCCTAGGCGCGTTCTAACTGTTGGGAGGGCTGGGCTGTTATGGGCATAGGAGATCTAACTGATCCCAGTGACAGGGATCAGTAGATCTCCTATGCCCGCACTAACAGAGCGGGGAACCGCCGTGTTAACATCTGCGGTTCCCCGTTCTTTTTGCTGTGGCCGCTCATCGCGGCTCGCCGGCGGACATCGGATCCGCCCGAGCCGCGGGCACACTCCTCCGGAGTACGGCGGGCGTGCCCCCTAGCGGCCACTCCGCAAATCGCTGTTTATTTACGACGATTCGTGGGATGCATCCACACTGCCGCAGTAAATATACTGCGCGCGGTGTGGAAGTGGTTAAAATGCCGATCAATTTTATAACCTTTTTGAAATGCATTGTTCTGGATATTTTTGTTCCGACTCTCACTGGTAAAATAAACCGACCATTAAGATTATAGACTGATCGTTTCTTTGTCAGTGGGTAAATATACAAAATCGGCAGGGGATCAAATACCACTTTCCCTCACTGTATACACGTATTGCGGTTTTGAAGTGGCTAGTATTGGTAGTGATCAGTGACTTTAAGCGGATTTCCACCCAAAAGTTCAACTTCCGCCTTAAGTATTGGTGACCCCCTGACATGCCACAATTGGCATGTCATTTTTTTTTGGTGGGGGGGGGGGGGGCTTCTGTTTTAACAGGGTCCCAGGTCCTACTTCCTCTCCTGGCTCCGTTGAACCGGAAGGAAGTTCACCTTTCCCCCCCCTTCCTCTCGGTGATCTTTTGGGACACGGCACAGGTTCCAGAAGATACACTAGCCATTCACAGCGCAACTCGGGCATGCGCAGTGAGCGCCCGGCTTTGAAGCCAAAGCTGGGCGCCCACACTTGTGATGCTGGCGCCACACGGAGGAGGGGGGAGAAGAGCGAAGCGACGGCCGCATCGCTGGAGCCTGGGACAGGTGAGTGTCAGATTATTAAGTCAACAGCTACACTTTTTGTAGCTGCTAACTTTTAATAGGGTGGAACTCCGCTTTAATGTGTGACTGTGATAGTCTGGCGGGCAATCTGGTGCGAACTGACACTATCTGGGAGGGACACTAACTGATATCACTAGTGACACGAATACAGTGATAATACTGTACTAATGACTGACTGGGAAGGGGTTAACATCAGGGGCAATCAAGCGGTTACCTGTGTGCCTAACAAGGTGTGATTTGTGTTGCTTTTACTCACACAGATCTGGCTGTTTTCTCTCCCTGCTTTTTCAGGGAGAAGAAACTGCCTGATGGCTGATCGCAGTACACAGTGCTGTGTGTTTGTAAACACAACTCCTGTGTGTGATTGGCCACAGCTGATTTCAGACAAAATTATTGGCTGAAATCTGCTGCCAAACTCGTCCTATGTGCAATCACAGCACAGCTTGGCAAGCGGTGCCCCAAACCCAGGTGAAGGCAGATCATGTACATGTAGGTGACTCTGCCTGTACCTGCCCACCCGCTCGCAGTATTTTTACTGGTGACCAGGGGGTTAACAGTCTGGTCTTTTGCTTTTACTTTGTAATTGGATGTGTAAGACAGGAGCCATATTTGTCTATGGCATTTGCCGGCTGTGCAATAAAATAGTGAAGATTGCAGCATGTTTATCTGATCATTCATCTCAGGGCAAAACTCACCCATGTGAAAGGTCCTCTTTAATCAGCGATGTTTGTCAGTGAACAATCAGTATTTTACAAGCACATGACTAGGTTTATAAATGACTGTGTTTTTCTTTTTTCTATAGGCTTCAGAAGTGGGGACTTAACACCTACCTGTATGCACCTAAAGATGACTACAAGCACAGAATGTTCTGGAGGGAGATGTACTCTGTGGAGGAAGCTGGTAAGTGTCACTTTTGGCACACAGATTATATACAGAAATTACTTGTATGTGTCATGAGTTTAAGATCCGCTCCACCACCACCTGTCTCCACCTCTCCCCAGTCTGAGAGCAGTAACTTCTCTTCGCTCTCTGGCGGCACTTCTCTGTCTGCGCTCCCATTGCCTGTCTTGCCCTCCCTGCTTTGATTGGCTGCTGCACCTTTAGCTGTTAATTTTAACATCACAAGCCTAGTGCTCTGGATTTGTGAATATTCTGGCCCTCGTTTTTGACCCTAACCAGCTTGTCCCTGGATTATTCTTTTGTCTGCTGCCTAGCTTGACCTCTCCTCCCTGGATTATTCTCCTTTCTGCTGCCTGTCTTGACCTCTCCCTGGATTATTCTTTCTGCTGCCTGCCTTGACCTCTCCCTGGATTATTCTTTCTGCTGCCTGCCTTGAACTCATGTCTTTGGATTACTCTCCTGTCTGCTGCCTGCCTTAGCCTTCTCTCGTCCCTAGATTATTATTCTTTTCTGCTGCCTGCCCTGACCACCTCTTGTCCCTGGAATATCCTCCTGTCTGCTGCCTTGACCTCCACTTGTCTTTGGATTACTCTCCTGTCTGCTGCCTGCCCTGATCTCCTCGTCTCCTGGATTACTCTCCTGTTTGCTGCTTGCCTTGTTTTTTCGATTAGTCTGCTGTCTGCCTTGACACCTTCATTGTCGCTGTATTACTTTCATGTCTGCTGCCCTGACCTCCCACTGTCCCTTGATTACTCTCCAGTCTGCTGCCGCCCGGGGCTCCACTTTTCTCTAGATCATTTTCCCTTCTCCCTGCCCTGATTTTAGCTTGTCCCTGAATTATGCCTGTCTGCTGCCTGCCCTGACTTCAGCTTGTTCTTGGAATATGTTTACTATCCACTGCTTTATGATTAATAAAGAAAAAGAAATCTCTGTCTATCTATATCTATATAAGCGGTGCACCAAATGAAAGTTTGGTACCGAAAATGACGGTTTTTAAAAATACAATTGCCATTGTTAGCCTGCCTGGGCACTGATAGGTGCCACTGATTGGAAGCATTGAGTGGCACTGATGGAGGAGATGAGTTTCATATATATATCATTTTTTTTTTATTCCAATATATTTTATTGAAGATTTTCAAGGCATGTTACATGGAGAGATTCAACTACATGCTTTACAGTATACAATAGTTAAAGCAGTAAACAAGAACAACCGCTGTTTAGATCAGTTAGAGGGGGGGCAGGATGGGGTGGGGGAAAATATTGGATGGGAAGGGAAGGGGGGGAAGAGGGTGGGGTTGAGCATAACAAGCACTCTCTAACGTGAGGCGTTTTCCATGGTGGTTTTATGTCTTTCTTTTAACGTGAAGAAAGGGTGGGTGATCCTGACTTCCCCCTCTTCCTTATCGGGAGCACACTGTGGAGGAGCAGGGGGAGTCCACCAATGGAAATGAAAAATAACAACAACAAGCAAAGCGTGCTTTACTGAGTGTAGAACGACGGAACAAAAATATAGCGTTCTGGGGAACCTGTTTATCTTGAACGTTGGACCTATAGAGCAGCTTCAAAATAGTAGGAAAATGAACCATAATTTGTAGGGTAGCATATCTTAAACATATTAGAATGTCCGTGAATGATTCAGGGTTCGTTGTAGCAGTAAGGTCGAGGGGGAAGAGGTTATATTTTGTATTATGTTTGTGGAAGAATTGTAGGCCAACGGTTGGGCAGGCTAGAGTACGTGTGACCAGCGCATGTTCTCTAGGGACATATATAGGATAAAGGGGGAGGGGAGGGGGCAAAAAAAAAAGGGGGGGGGAGTTCCTATACTTCTTTGCTTGAGTCAGTTGTATTGGAGCTAGAGGGTAAGTCAGTTCCGGATCTCATTTGATATCTGTTGTGGGCGCTCTACTTATCCGCGACCCATTATTTGGACATATTCTGCTGATGAGCGATAGTGGATCCAACAGGCCCATTTCTTAGAGTAGTTGGAAGGCGTATCGTTATATATATATATATATATATATATATATATATATATATTTATATATATATATATATATATTATGTGTGTATAGAGAGAGAGAGAGACTATATATAGATACATTCTATCATATCTATCTATGAGATTTGCTACTTATATTATTTAACAGGTTGTATTATTTCTAAAGTCTTTTTTTTTTTTTTGTATTCTATAGATCAGTTGATGACTTTGATCTCTGCTGCTCAGGAATTTGGGATTGAGTTTATCTATGCCATTTCTCCAGGCCTTGATATAACCTTTTCCAATCAGAAGGAGTTGTCCACGCTAAAACGCAAATTAGATCAGGTAAATATTTGTGCAGATTTCTGATTGGCTTTTTTTTTTTTTTTTTGGATTGATTCATTTCTTAAGGCCACTGTGTAACATTTGAAAAACAATGGTATTACGTCTAATTTAATATCTGACATTTTTGCATTATGTTCATGTGTTTTCCTAAGAGGCAAGACACCCCTACCAGATAGATTTGAGAATTTGAGAACACATGAGATTGCATAGAATCACTGGGGTTGATTTACTAAAACTGAAGTGCGCAAAATCTGGTGGTGCATGTCATCCAATCAGCTTCTTCAATTAACCACTTGCAAACTCCCCATGCACATATGGTGGCAGGGCTGGTCGCTCTGCGCTGGATCGCGTACGTGTGATACACAAAAGTGGAGTTGCTCTTTAAACCACTTGCTGACCCCCATAGTATATATATGTCATTACTTTGACGTTTTACAAGCTGCCATAACCCCGGTATAATTTTTTCTTTTTACTGTGGACGATTCGGCGTTTGGAAAAAGTGGTCCCAGCGGGCAATTCACCACGGCATCACTTTTAGAGGCGGCGTGAAAGATAAAAACCCCAACCGTAACCAAAAGCTGGAATACCAAAACTATATAATATGAACACTTTCAATTTGTATGTAATGATGACAGGTCCTTCCACTACATAGTTGAAGGTAAATCTTAAGGAAATCTAACAAAAGCTGTATAGTGTTTACCCAGCTAAAGTGTCAACATATTTTTTTTTTTTTCTTTTAAAGGTAAATGAGAGATTTGAGGTCTTTTTTTTTACCCCAGATCTCTCCATAAAGTGGACCTGTCATGCTCATTTCTATTACAAGGGATGTTTACATTTTTTGTAATAGGAATAAAAGTGATCAAACATTAAAAGGACAGTGTAAAAATGGCAAAAAAAATGAAAGCGCCCCATCTCTCCGTGTTTGTGCGCAGAAGCGAACGCGTACGTAAGTCACAACCGCATATGTAAACGTTGTTCAAACCACACATTTTGAGGTATCACTGCGATTGTGTGATTGAGTGAGAGCAATAATTCTAGCACTAGACCTACTCTGTAACTCCAAACTGGTAACCTGTAAACATTTTAAAGTTTGTCGCCATTCCACAAGAGTGCGCAATTTTAAAGTATTTCATGTTGGCTATCTATTTACTCAGTGTAACATCCTCTTTCACATTATACAAAAAAAAGTTAACTTTAGTGGTGTTTTTTTTTTTTTTTTTTAATTCAGTGTAATAAAGTGTATTTTTTACAAAAAAATTGCATTTGAAAGATCACTAAGAAAATGCAGTGTGACATAAAATATTACAAGAACTGCAATTTTATTTTCTAGGGCCTCTGCTAAAAAAAATAAATAAAAATGCAATGTTTGGGGGGGGGGGGGGGTTCTACGTAATTTTCTAGCAAAAAATACTGATTTAAACTTCTAAACAAAAAGTTCCAGAAAGGCCTGGTCAGCAAGTGGTTAAGTGTTGTAGCCAGGCAGATCTTTATTTGGGAAAGTGTTGAGTTCAACTGTCAGAATTAATATTTACCATGAAGAAGTGAGGGCTTTTTATTTTTATACTTCTTTTTTTTATTTATTTATTTATTTTTTTTTATATATAGGTCACTCAGTTTGGGTGCAAGTCATTTGCTCTTCTGTTTGATGACATCGATCACAACATGTGCCCGGCGGACAAGGAGGTGTTCAGCTCTTTCGCTCACGCACAAGTGTCAATAACGAATGAAATTTATCAGTACTTGGCTGAACCAGAAACCTTTTTATTTTGTCCTACAGGTAACTATATACTGGAGGTCTGCGTGCCAGGATATTGACATTTCCTCTTTGCTGCCTTTTACTAAAGCTTTATGGTCAGGGGAGTTTTTTTTTGTTTTTGGTGTTGTGCCAGTATAGCTAATGGGTGTGCCAAACTTATTTATCATGTTTCAATCAAGCAATTTTTTAAAAAATTTAGTGTAACAACTTACCCTCCGCAAGATTTACCCCCCCCCCCTTCATGACCAGGCCATGTTTTTATTTTTTTGCATTACGGCGCTGCGTTACTTTAACTGACAATTGTGCGCCATGTGATGCTGTACTCAAATAAAATTTCTCTTTCTCCTACGTTCACTGACAGACGCAGCTCTTCATGACTTTGTGGGGTTTTATGTTCGTCCTACCAGGAGTTAACTAGGCAGGGAAAAGAAATCAGCTGGCCCCTCGGATCAATTGAGGACCATCCTGCTTGTATTTTGGGGTGTTTCAGTACTTCTCGACGCAGACAGTCACTTGCATCCTCTTTCTCTTTAAAATAAACTCATGTCGTAGTGTACCGCGTGTTAACAGTCAATTTCATTGCGTCGCGGCATTACGTTTTTTTATTTTTGTACCGGACCAGTACTTCCCCCCCCCCCATTTAGAACGCCTCCCATTCAACAATGTGATTTAAAAAATTTTTTAACGAACTAACTTTGTACTATTTATTCAAACCGTGTGGGTAA
The DNA here is from genome assembly GCA_018402905.1 of Glandirana rugosa. NCBI lineage: Eukaryota > Metazoa > Chordata > Amphibia > Anura > Ranidae > Glandirana > Glandirana rugosa. Next base: position 1,314,840 of record BLSH010160753.1, on the reverse strand, counting down.
TCGATATGA
>BLSH010160753.1:1286860-1299770 GCA_018402905.1 Glandirana rugosa | reverse complement strand
CCCCCCCCCCCCCCCCCCCTTCAGGGGCGGAAGGGGGACCGACGACCCTAAAAAAAAAAGTGTTTTTTCGGGGTAGCCGCTGGCAGGGGTGCATGGAGCTCCTTTTCACCTCCTTCACACACCCCCCCGCACCGCACCCGATCGTCTGGTGCCGTTCGTTTTATTTTTCGCCGCCATTTTGCGGCGCACCGCCGCTATTTTGTGGTAGCCGCGGACATGCTGGGCCTATGAGGCTTTCCCTATAGTGCTCAGAGCGGCCGTTTGCGGTACTGCACGTTTCTATAGATGGGTTTCGGCCTCTAGTGTTCAATGGCGGCCATCTTGGTGCCTCATGCTTCTGCAAAAACGTGTGTGGAACGTTTTCCTTTCTCTTTGGAACGGTGTGTGCTCCTGACAGCACTGCTCTTCTGACGATCCTCCAGGATTACAGGCAGCAAACAGCAAGTATAGCTGGGCTCCCCTGTGGGTGCTGGTGGCGGCGGGTGCAGTCCTCCTGGGTTCCCTGGTGTGCTGTGGGGCGGTGGTGTGTGGGGGTGCCTCAACCTTTTTAGTTTTCACCTGTGTGTCACTAAGACTGTTGTGAGGGGAGAATGATGGCTGACTATACTGCTGAACCTGCTGAGGAGGAATCAGCAGCGGCGCAATCTGCGCAAGGGGCTTTTTTGGACCAGCTGCGGGCGGTCTTTAGTGAATTTCTCCCCGGGGCGGATGTCGCCCAACAGGCCTCCAAGAAGCATCCCCCTCCTCCTTGTTCTTCAGGGGAGGATTCTGATCCGGAAGTGGCCTCTGTGCACCTATCTGATGGGGAACTGGGTCCCTCGGACGGTGAAGAGGATCGGGGGCGGCGGACGCTGCGCGTGAAAAAGTGCTGGTTTCCGCCATAATCGCTGGCATTCGCACTACGCTGTGATTGAGCCAGGATGGCGAATCGCAGACGTCTGCATATGTGTGTGGGTCCTCCAGGTCCCCTAGGGCCTCCAAGGCTTACCCCTACGATCAATATTTTGATCATTTTACTTGTGAATGGCAGCGTCCGCAGCATTCTTTTTCACTGTCAAAACGGTTCGCTGCTCGCTATCCCTTTGAGGAAAGCTTTTTGAAAAAATTGGAGTCGCCGGTGGTGGTCCCACCGATAGCTCGCCTTAATAAGGCGACGACCATTCCTCTGGAAGGGGCTCCTTCCTTCAAGGATCCCGCTGACAGAAACACAGAGGCGCTGTTAAAGTCGCTATTCCTGGTGGCAGGCTCTGCGGCCAGCCCTGGCGTCCGCCATGGCGGTGCAACATCTGTCTGAACGTATGGCGGAGCTCCTGAATGATCTGGAATGCGGCCGCCTGATGGAGACGCCGCAGAGGGCTGAGTTTTTGCTCCAAGGTTTCAAGTACCTTTGTGATGCGCCCGTCGATTTACTGCCTATGTTATCCAGAATAGCGGTGTTCGCCGTTATCCTCAGACTTTGGTTGGGTTCTTGGTCTGGTGACCATGCTTCCAAAAAAGGTCTTGCTGACCTTCCCTTTCAGGGTGGACGTCTATTTGGTCCACGGTTGGATGAAATTAAGGATTTCACGGGAGGTAAGAGTACTTTCCCCCCAGAGCCCCGGAGGCGTGCGTTTCGCCATAGACAGGGGCACCCCCCCCTCGGGTCAGAAGAGGTTTTTTTCGCACAGGTAAAGGGACCCGCCCTGGTAAGGTCGCTGCAGGGGCCAGAAAATGGCAATGGCAGCGCAAATCCGAAAAGGCGGAGGACAAGACCTCCTCAGCCTGATGGCTTGCCCCCACCCGGGCTTCGGTGGGGGGACGTCTTCTGGGGTTCGAAGACCGGTGGCTGGCTCACATTCCAGACCGTTGGGTCCGGGAAGTGGTGTCCACCAGGTACAGGATAGAGTTCAACACTCTACCCCCAGACAGGTTCTTCCCATCGAACTTAGGGCTCCCGCAGACACGCCGGGAGGCCCTCTTTGGGGCTGTTCAAGCACTCTCGGACCAAGGGGTGATCGTGCCAGTGCCTCCAGCAGAGAGGTTTCGAGGTTTTTACTCAAATCTGTTTGTGGTCCCCAAAAAAAGGGGGGGGGGGGGTTCGGTCAGTTCTGGACCTCAAGGCCCTGTACCGGTATGTCAGGGTGTGGAAATTCCGGATGGAATCTATTCGCTCGGTTGTGGCCGCCCTCCATCAGGGGGAATTTCAGGCGTCTCTGGACTCAGGGATGCGTACCCCCATGTACCGATCTGTCCACGGCATCAGCGTTTCCTTCGCTTTGCAGTGGGAGAACTCCATTATCCGTTTGTGGCACTCCCCTGCGGCCTGGCCTCAGCCCCTCGAGTGTTCACAAAACTGGTAGCTCCGGTATTGGCGTTACTGCGACAGGGAGGCATTGCGGTAGTAGCCTACCTGGACGACCTGCTGCTGCGAGCGGAGTCCGCTTCGTGAATCACAATGGCCTCGCTGCAGGACTTCGGCTGGTTGCTCAGCCTGCAGAAGTCGACAGTGTCTCCATCCCGTCGCCTGGATTATCTGGGTCTGACTCTGGACACAGAGCAGGCGAAGGTTTTCCTTCCTCCAGCCAAGTTGCTGGCACTGCAGTCGGCAGTGCGAACCCTCCTGTCACACAGACAATCTTCATTACGTTTCTGTATGCGGGTGCTGGGACTCATGGTCTCTACTTTCGAGGCAATTCCGTACGCCCAGAGTCAGTCGTCTCCTTCAGCGAGCAATCCTGGCTCGGTGGGACAGGTCCCTTCGGTCTCTGGACCTTCTGATCCGTCTGAGCTCCCACACCAGGGCGTCTGTCCTGGTGGCTTCGGGACTCGGCGTTGATTCAGTGGAAGTCGTTCCTGCCCCTTCAGTGGGTGATCATCACCACAGATGCCAGTCTTTCAGGCTGGGGCGGGATCCTGGGGCAGCTGTCTGCCCAGGGCCGTTGGTCGGCACAGGAGGCTCGGCTTCCCATCAATGTGCTGGAACTGAGAGCAATCAGATTGTGCCTATCTCACTGGACAGCGAGGTTACAGGGTCGTCCGATTCGGATTCAATCGGACAATGCCACGGCTGTGGCATATGTGAACCATCAGGGCGGCACGAGGAGTCCAGCAGCTTCGGTGGAGGCAGCTCTGATACTGCGTTGGGCGGAACGTCACGTTCCGGCAATCTCCGCCATTTACATTCCAGGTGTGGAAAACTGGCAGGTGGACTTTCTCAGTCGCCAGATGCTGGACCAGGGAGAGTGGTCTCTCCACCCGGAGGTGTTCAACCAAATTTGCCACAGACGGGGGACGCCTGACGTGGATCTCATGGCGTCTCGGTTCAATCACAAGGTGAAGACCTTTGTGTCCAGAATGAAGGCTCCGTTGGCAGTGCCTACGGATGCTCTGGTGGCCCCCTGGGGCCACTAACGCCTTCTGTACGCCTTCCCTCCGATAAATCTTTTACAGCGATTGATACGCAGGATAGTGGCGGAGGGAATGCCAATAATCCTGGTGGCTCCAGATTGGCCTCGGCGCACTTGGTACGCTGACGTGGTGCAAATGGTGGCAGACGCCCCTTGGCGGGTCCCGCTGCGAGAAGATCTTCTGTCTCAGGGGACCATCTTCCACCCTGCTTTACCCTCGCTGGCTTTGATGCCGTAGCTATTGAGTCCCAGGTGCTAAGAGACAGGGGAGTCGCTGACTCTGTGATTCCTACCTTGTTGAAGGCTCGCAAGTGTACTTCTCGCAAGATTTACCACCGCACCTGGAAGGCTTATATAGCTTGGTGCGAGGCGGAGGGTCATAACCCTCGCTCTTATGTGGTGTCCAGGGTCCTGACTTTTTTGCAGCAAGGCCTGAACAAAAAACTGGCTTTGAGTACTCTCAAGGGCCAGATATCGGCCCTGGCGATTTTTTTTTCAGAGACCCTTGTCTTCGCACTCGTTGATTCATACTTTTGTACAAGCTGTGCGACATGTGGCACCTCGGGTGAAGACCCTGATGGCCCCATGGGATCTGAATTTGGTGCATTCTGTACTTCAGAAACCACTCTATGAAAAAAATCAGGGAGATTTCCTTACAACTGCTGTCGCAGAAGGTGGCTTTTTTGGTAGCCATTGCTTCCGCCAGATGGGTGTCTGAGTTGGCAGCACTGTCGTGCAAGTCTTCTTACCTAGTCCTGCACAAGGACAAAGTGGTCTTGCGACCCTCTCCGTTTCTTCCGAAGGTGGTTTATTCGTTTCATATTAACGAAGATATTGTTCTTTCTTCATTGTGCCCATGTCCATCGCACCCAAAGGAAATTGAGTTGCATACTTTGGACGTAGTGAGGGCCTTACGAGTGTATTTAGCTGCTACAGCTTCCTTTCGGAAGTCTGATAATCTGTGCTGACAGAGGGTCCGCGCAAAGGCTTGGCGGCCTCGTCGGCTACTATCTCTCGTTGGATTAGACAGACCGTGACCCATGCGTATTCTGTTCGGGGCAAGGTTCCCCCTTTTCCAGTCACGGCTCATTCTACCCGGGCTGTTAGCACTTACTGGGCTTTCAGACACCAGGCTTCGGTGTCTCAGGTGTGCAAGGCGGCCACTTGGGCCTCGGTACACACTTTCACTAAGTTTTATAAAGTTGATGTGTTGGCATCTTTGGATGCTGCTTTTGGCCGCAAAGTTTTGCAGGCAGCAGTGTAGGCGAGTTGGCGCCTCCTTCAGAGGTTCTGTTGGGTACAGTTGTTATCGTTTACCCACCCCTCTCTTTGACGCAGCTTTGGGACATCCCCACAAGTCAATGAAGAGCTGCGTCTGTCAGTGAACGTAGGAGAAAAAGGGATTTTATTAAAACTTACCGTAAAATCCTTTTCTCCGAGTTCACTGACAGACGCAGCACCCACCCCTATGTGCTCTGTTCTTTGTACAGCTTGTGTACGAACTGAAGAGCTATTCTATGTGAGGGTTTATGTGGGAAGAGAGGACGGCCCCATGGGAGGGGCCAGCTGTTCTTTTCCCTGCCTAGTTAACTCCTAGTGGGACAAGCATAAACCCACAAGTCAATGAAGAGCTGCGTCTGTCAGTGAACTTGGAGAAAAGGATTTTACGGCAAGTTTTAATAAAATCCCTTTTTTCTGGCAAGCTTTTCATGCCGTAAAAATGCTGTGTAATATGCCGGAGCTTCGGAATTCCCTTAAGTCGACGTCAGTCCCGAGATCCCGCGACACTCCTTCCCCCATTCAGATGCTGAGCCTTAACCCCATGTGACTCGCTACGTCACAGGGGTTGTGGAGACTAGCAGATGGCGAGCAGAGCTGAATACAGACACAGAGATAGCTGAACTACAGGGAGGAGCTGCACAAGGCAACTACCAAGTTTACACCAAGCATTGACACAAAATCCTACAAAAGTAATTATCCGAAGCTTGGCTAATGCGCATGCGCGGGATTATGGCCACAGAGGCAGAGTGAGGGCGGAAATACATTACTGTTAAGACGCGGAAGACAGGACTTATAACAGCGGCGGTTGCATACAAGCTGGGTCGTTCAGAAAAAGTTTTTGACCAAGTAAGAGCGTTTTATATGCATGTTGTATGCGGTGCAATAAAGAGCAACATGAAGTTGCATATTACAGATTTGGGGTAAGGTTGTCTGCGTTTACTACCGCTTTAACTGATCCTACTTGTCGGTCTGACTTTGATAAAGGTTCCTACACTACTTTTGTCCGACTTGGGCATGATTTCAGCCCATTGATTTGAATCAAAGTCGTCTCCAAGTCGGATCATCGCCTTAACTGATCCGAATCTTGGCATGCGACTAATGCTCCGAAGGGGAACCCCATGCCAATTTAAAAAAAAAAAACGGTGTGCCCCCCCAGATATTCATAACAGGCATTTTGATTTTGGTATAGAGTTTGGGGACGAGGGCCTCTTCAAGACCCTGGGCGGTAGTTGTGGGGGTCTGCAGGCAGGGGGCTTATCGGAATCTGGAAGCCTCCTTTAAAAGGGGAGGGAGCCTCCAGATCCCAGCGCCCATCAGCCCCTCGCCCCTCCCTCCCAATGTGAATAAGTATGGGGTACCCATTCACAAAAAAAAGCATTGTAGTGTTACAAAAAACAGACGGTTTTTGACAAGTCTTTTATTAAAATGAATGTCCCCCAACGTGTCCTTTTTCTCTGGTACTGCCACCTTGTCTTCTCCCTCCGCCGCCGACCTGCTAAAAATTAAAAAAAAAAAACCGATCCTCCTCCGACACTGGCTCCCGCTGTTGTCAGCTCCGGTCCACCAGTTCTTACATAGCCATGGGGCATGACCATCCGACATTGCCCCCTTGTCATGTCACAGACCCGCCATGCCCGGGTCCATGACATCAAAAGGAGGCAGTGTCTCAGGGTGACGTCACCTGATGGCAAACGCTACGTGTGAACAGGACTGAAGCTTGGTTTGGCATTCAGAGCGCTTTAAAAAATAGTGTGTCCAATGCCCTGTTTTGAAACAAGTGTAAACAAGCCCTTAGAGACACAGCAGAAAATAACACTTGGAACTTTTTAACCCAAATTTCTCCTACGTTCATTGACAGATGCAGCCTCTATTCATGACACGTGGGGTTTATGCATCTTTTACTAGGAGTAGACTAGGCAGAACGAAAGTTGATAAAGCAAAGCTGGCCCCTCCCAGGGGGCCGTCCTCATTCAGCACATAACCTCTCAGCCCTGCATAGCATCTCAGTTTTCTTCTGCCTAGTGCAAGGAGTTGGACCTGGTTCCCTGATGGGAACTGCGGTTCCCCTATTTTTTTGTCTTTTTCTTTTCTTTCTTTTTGTGCAAGCCTTCTGATGAAGACTACAGTCAAGTAGCCAGCTGGGGACCACGCGGATGTTCATTGATCTGCCATCTTCCCAGCACGGCCCACAGGATGCGAGCCACCCTTAGCTATGGCGGGATCCGCCGCATTGTGCCCGTTCTGTGCGGGTGGCTGGTGGGTTAAACGCCCCGCCTGCATACTCAGTGTCCGGGCTGTGGCCCAGGGGTCGCTTGGCCTGCAGCATCCCTCCCCACCTTGTGGGGGAGGATGGTCTGCACCGGGTGGCTACCCGCTACGCCCGTCTGGATGGGTGAGTGACACCCCCCTGGTGGTGGAGGAGGGGCGACTAGCGATGCCCGTTCCAGGTGGGGGGGGGGGTACAGGTACACTGGTCCCTGGTCATGCCTTTTCTCTCCCCGCCCGACTACTCGGTCGCTCGCCTGTTCGTGGCTGCGAGCCACTCCCGTCCGCCGCCATTTTCCCGGAGTCGCGGTTGCCACCGTTTTGCCGCGGCCATTTTGGAAGTGCTTTGGCCTCTTGTGTCTGCTGGCGGCCATTTTTGGTTGGTCTCCCTGTATGAGAGTTTCCCATGTGCTTTTGGCGCCATTCCTTCTCTCGGGAACGCAGCGGCAGCAGTGGTGGCATTGGCAGACAGGGCGGCCTCTTTCAAGGCACAGGGTTTTCCGCAAGTATAGCTGACTTCTCTCCCTGGGGTGCGGGAGCGGCGGTGCTGGGTCCTACTGGGCAGTCCTGAGGCTTTGCAGGGGGTGGCTTCGTGGGGGTCTATGGCTGGTAGGCCTCATAAGTGTCCCGGCGGTGGCGCAATGGCGGCAGAACCGGCAGTTGCTTCTCCGCAGGGGTCCGCGGAGGCACAGGCCGCGCTGCGACTTCTGGTTCCCCTGGATTGGTTAACCTCAATCTTGGAAGAGTTTTTCGCCTTGGGGGAACCGGACCGGCGTAGGGGGGGCCCCAAAAAGCGTCCACCTCCCTCTCAATCTTCTGAGGAGGACTCGTAGCTGGAAGGGGGCTCTGGGGTCACTGGGACCCCTGTGGAGCTCTCGGACGGGGAGCTGGAGCCTTCGGATGGGGAGGAGGACCAGGGGGCCTCGGTAGCGTGCGAAAGGGCGCTGGTGGGCGCCCTGGTTGCGGCCGTTCGTAATTCACTACACCTTGATCAGGCTGGGGAGTTACAGGCATCTGCCTATACGTTTGGGTCCAAGAAACCCTCCCGTACTCCAAAGGTGTTTCCCTACCTCCAGTATTTGGACCAGTATGTCTATAAGGAATGGCAACGTCCGCTAAATTCCTTTACCCTGCCAAAACGTTTTTCTGTGCGCTATCCCTTTGCGGACAGCCTGTTACAGAAATGGGTCTCCCCTGCTGTGGATCCACTAGTGGCCCGCCTGAATAAGGCAACAACTATTCCCTTGGAGGGGTCCCCCTCCTTTAGGGGCCCGGCCGATAGGCGGACAAAAGCAGTGTCCAAGGCGCTCTTTCTGGTGGCGGGGGCAGCCATGCGGCCGGCCTTGGCGTCGGTCATGGTAGCTCAGTCACTCATGGAGTGTGCGATGGAGTGGAGTGAGGCTTGGGGCGGCGTAGATTCGCCTGAATCCGTGCAGCGGGCTGACCACCTGGTGCAGGGGCTTCATTACCTCTGTGACGCAGCTCTGGACTTGGTGCCGATGTTGTCGAAAATGTCTGTTTTTGCAATCATCATTAGGCGCCTGCTGTGGCTGCAACGCTGGTCGGGTGACCATGCATCCAAGAAGGGCCTCACGGATCTACCTATTAAGGGTGGTTGGCTCTTTGGGCCCCAGTTGGATGAAATCATTAAGGATTTCACTGGGGGGGAAGAGTATGTTTCTTCCGGAACCCAAGCGGCGTGACTAACGCCGCAAGCAGGGCCTCAGCCCTCTGGGCAGAAGCGTTTTTTTCGTGTGACCGGTCAGGCGGGCAGGAGTTCCCGGCCCGGCAAGTCTGCCTCTGGCTCCGGTAAGCGTCCCTGGCAGCGCAAGCCCAAGAAGTCGGAGGAAAAGACCTCCTCCGCATGATGGGTTTCCCCCGCCCGTCTCTCGGGTGGGGGGCTGACTTCTGGGGTTCGCAGACCGGTGGGCGGCTCGCATCTCCGACCGGTGGGTGCGGGAGGTGGTGTCCTCCCGGTACAAGATAGTTCAGCACTTGGCCCCCGGACAGGTTCTTCCCGTCCAATTTAAGACTCCCTCCGGAGCGTCAGCTAGCTCTGCTAGAGGCTGTCCGGTCGCTGTCCAAATGGGGTAATTGTGCCAGTCCCTCCGGCGGAGAGATTCCACGGCTTCTACTCGAACCTCTTTGTGGTGCCAAAGAAGGGGGGGGAGTCCGGCCGGTTCTGGACTTGAAAGCGCTCAATCACTTTGAAGGCGAGCAAATTCAGGATGGAGTCAGTCCGTACGGTCCTGGCCGCCCTGCACCAGGGGGATTGGCTGGAGTCCCTGGATATCAGGGACGCATATCTTCACGTTCCCATTTGTGTCAGGCAGCAGCGCTTTCTGCACTTTGCTGTGGGGGACCTCCATTACCAGTTTGTGGCTCTCCCCTTCGGCCTAGCCTCGGCTCCGCGGGTCTTCACCAAGCTGCTGGCTCCCGTGCTGGCTCTGCTGAGACAGAGGGGCATTGCAGTGGTGGCCTACCTGGACGATATTCTCCTACGAGCGGAGTCAGCTCCGGCTCTGGAGGACAATGTTGCTATCACCCTGACCTCACTGAGGGAATTCGGTTGGCTAATCAATCTACAGAAGTCGACATTGACCCCGTCCTGTTGCCTTGAATATCTGGGTCTGACTTTGGACACGGTGTAGGCGAAGGTATTCCTACCTCCGGACAAGTTGCCGACACTGCAAGCAGCGGTACGAACTCTGTTGTCACGACAATGGTCCTCCTTACATTTTCTGCATGCGGGTGTTGGGGTTCATGGTCTTGACTTTCGAGGCAATATCGTACGCCCAGAGTCACACCCGGCTCCTGCAGCGAGCAATACTGCTGCAGTGGGACAAGTCCCCCTCGTCCCTGGATCGACTGGTCCAGCTGGATCATCAGACCAGGGGGTCGTTGACCTGGTGGCTTCGGGCCCCGGCAATGACCGTGGGGGAAGTCGTTTCTTCCCCTGGAATGGTCGATAGTCACGACATATGCCAGCCTCTCGGGCTGGGGAGGAGTCCTGGGCACCTGTCGGCTCAGGGCCCTTGGCCGACGCAGGAGTCTCGTCTTCAGATCAATGTGTTGGAGCTGAGGGCGATCAGGGTCTGTCTCTCCCGCTGGTTGGCGAGGCTGCGCGGCCTCCCGGTTTGGGTCCAGTCGGACAACGCCACTGCAGTGGCGTACATGAACCATCAAGGCGGAACAAAAAGCTCAGCGGCAGAGGCAGCCCACATTCTAAGGTGGGGAGAGCTTAACGTGCCAGCAATCTCCGCCATCTACATTCCGGGCATAGAAAATTGGAAGGCGGACTTCCTCAGTCGCCAAAAGCTGGACCAGGGAGAATGGTTCCTGCATCCAGAGGTGTTTCGTCAGATTTGCGAAAGGTGGGGCACGCCAGATGTGGATCTCCTGGCGTCCAGATTCAATCACAAGGTGAAGACCTTTGTGTGCAGGTCAAGGGACCCGTTGGCGGCAGCCACGGATGCCCTGTTGGCCCCATGGTCCCGGTACAGGCTTCTGTACGCCTTTCCTCCTCTCAAGCTTCTACCGCGGTTGTTGCGCAGGAAAGAAGTGGAGGGTACGCCGACGTGGTGCAGATGGTAACGGACGTTCCCTGGCGACTCCCGCTTCGCGAGGATCTACTGTCGCAGGGTCCCATCTTGCACCCTGCTTTACCCTCGCTGGCTTTGACGGCATGGCTATTGAGTCCCAGGTACTGAGGGTCAGGGGGGTCTCTGAGTCAGTGATCCCCACCATGCTTAACCACTTGACCACTGGGCACTTAAACCCCCTTCCTAACCAGACCAATTTTCAGCTTTCAGTACTCACATTTTGAATGACAATTACTCAGTCATACTACACTGTACCCATATGAAATTTTCGTCCTTTTTTTTTTCACACAAACAGAGCTTTCTTTTGGTGGTATTTAATAACCATTGGGGTGTTTATTTTTTGAGCAATAAATGGAAAAATACAGAAAATTTTGTAAAAATTTTTTTTTTTTCTGTTATAACATTTTGCAAATTAGCAACTTTTCTTCATAAATTTTGGCCAAAATTTATACTGCTAAATATCTTTGGTAAAAATAACCCAAATTACTGTATATTATTTGGTCTTCGTGAAAGTTAGAGTCTACAAGCTATGGTGCCAATCACTGAATATTGATCACACCTGATACACTGACGGCCTATCTCATTTCTTGAGGCTCTAACAAGACAGAAAAGTACAAATACCCCCCAAATGACCCCTTTTTGCAAAGTAGACAGTCCAACGTATTTAGTAAGAGGCATGGCAAGTTTTTTGAAGTTGTCATTTTTTCCCACAATTCTTTGCAAAATTAAGAATTTTTTTTTTTTGTTTTTTGTTTTTTTCACAAAATTGTCATATTAACAGGTTATTTCTCACACCCAGCATATGCATACCACCAATTACACCCCAAAACACATTCTGCTACTCCTCCCGAGTATGGTGATACCACATGTGTGAGACTTTTACACAGCCTGGCCACATACAGAGGCCTAACATGCAGGGAGCGCCATCAGGCGTTCTAAGGACATAAATTACACGTATAATTTCCTGACTACCTCTTGCACTTTTGAAAGTCCTGGAGCACCAGGGCAATGGAAACGCCCAAAAAACGACCCCATTTTGGAAAGTAAACACCCCAACGTATATTCTAGGAGGCATAATGAGTCTTTTGAACGGTTCATTTTTTCCACAAGTTTTTGGAAAATGTGGAAAGAAAATGAAAACGCATATTTTTTTTTTTTACTACACAAGGTTGTCCATTTATACAATATTTCTAACACACAGCATGTACCCCGCAAAAATGTCACCCTAAAATATATTCTGCTACTCGTCCCGAGTATGGTGATACCACATGAGTGACACTTTTACACAGCATGGCCACATACAGAGGCCCAACATGCAGGGTGCACCATCAGGCGTTCTAGGGGCATACATTTCAAATCTAATTTGACTACCTATTACATTTTTGTGAGGCACTGTGGTGGCACTGATGGGCGCTGTAGTGGCACTGATGGGTGCTGTAGTGGCATGGATGTGTCACTGATGAGAACTGATGTGGTATGGATGAACATGAATGAGGCATAAATGAGCACGAATGGGGGTGAATAACCCATAGGTGGGGATGACTGTGCACGGATGCATTGGTGAGCACGGATGCATTGGTGAGCACGGATGCATTGGTGAGCACGGATGGATGGAGGAACATAGATGGATGGGTGAGCACGGCTGGATTGGTGAGCATGGAATGAGGCTGCATGGGTGGGCATGACTGGATTGGTGAGCACAGATGCATGGGTGAGCACAGATGCATGGCGAAGCACGGATGTATGGATGAGGCTACATGGGTGAGCATGATTGGATTGGTGAGCACGGATGCATGGGTGATGGATGGGTGAGCACGGATGCATGGGTGATGGATGGGTGAGCACGGATGCATGGGTGATGGATGGGTGAGCACGGATGCAAGGGTGACAGATGTGTGAGCACGGATGCATGGGTGACAGATGAGTGAGTACGGATGGGTGAGCATTGGTGATGGATGAGTGAGCATGGGTGACGGGTGGGCACGGATGCATGGGTGACGGATGGGTGAGCACGGATGCATGGGTGATGGATGGGTGAGCACGGATGCAAGGGTGACAGATGTGTGAGCACGGATGCATGGGTGACAGATGAGTGAGTACGGATGGGTGAGCATTGGTGATGGATGAGTGAGCATGGGTGACGGGTGGGCACGGATGCATGGGTGACGGATGGGTGAGCATGGATGGGTGAGCACGGACGCATGAGTGACGTATGGGTGAGCAATGGATGGGCGAGCATGGACGCATGGGTGAGCACAGATGCATGGGTGACGGATGGGTGAGCGCGGATGCATGGGTAACGGATGGGTGAGCGCGGATGCATGGGTGACGGACACGAGTGAGTAGGCCGTGGGTACGTAGGCACGAGTGGGTAGG
>BLSH010160753.1:1275345-1286826 GCA_018402905.1 Glandirana rugosa | reverse complement strand
GCGCGGATGCATGGGTGACGGGTGAGCGCGGATGCATGGGTGACGGGTGAGCGCGGATGCATGGGTGACGGGTGAGCGCGGATGCATGGGTGACGGGTGAGCGCGGATGCATGGGTGACGGATGGGTGAGCGCGGATGCATGGGTGACGGATGGGTGAGCGCGGATGCATGGGCGATGGATGGGCATGCATGGGTGACAGATGGGTGAGCACGGATGCATGGGTGACGGATGGGTGGGCACGGATGATGGATGCATGGGTAACGGATGGGTGGGCATGGATTCATGGGTGATGGGTGGGCATGGATTCATGGGTGACGGATGGGTGAGCATGGGTGATGGGTGGGCATGGATTCATGGGTGACGCATGGATGAGGGCGTGGGCATGGGTGAAGCTGGATGGAGGTCCCTGCCTGGCACACAGCGGTGCTGTGGGCACTTCAGATCCTGCCCACAGCACCGCTGCATCTCCTCTCTCCCCCCTCTCCTCACACTGCACCGATCGGTGCGGAGAGGGGAGAGACAAGCCGGCACTTCCGCCGGCTTGTTTACATGTGATGCTCCGTCATTGCTCCAAGCGGCCATTTACCGTGATCCGTGAGACCCGGCGGTCACGGTTGCCCCCAGGTGCGCGCCCGATTCTGGGAGGACGTTCTAGTACGTCCTCCCAGAACAATGGGTGCCACTTGCGGCCGTGTATCTACGTTGCACGGTCGGCAAGTGGTTAAGGCGCGCAAGTGTACTTCGCGCAAGATCTATCATTGCACCTGGAAAGCCTATATTGCCTGGTGAGAGGCAGGGGGTTGGAACCCCCGTTCTTTTGCAGTTGCTCGGGTGCTGGCCTTTCTTCAACTAGGCCTGGACCAAAAGTTGGCTTTGAGCACCCTCAAGGGCCAGATTTCCGCTCTGGCGATTGTTTCAGCGTCCTTTGGCGACACATTCTTCGATCCGTACATTTGTACAGGGTGTACGTTGTGTGGCTCCTCAGGTACGGTCGCCCCTGGCACCGTGGGATCTGAACTTGGTACTTTTTGTGCTGCAGAAACCGCCATATGAGCAGGTACATTGCCCTACAATTGCTGTCTCAGAAGGTCTCCTCCTTGGTGGCTATTACATCCGCTAGGCGGGTGTCTGAATTGGCAGCTTTGTCGTGTAGGTCGCCTTATTTGGTCCTACACAAGGATAAGGCGGTGTTGCGTCAGTCTCCTTCGTTCCTACCGAAGGTGGTTTCCTCTTTTCACATTAATGTCCTCCCTTCGTTGTGTCCGTGCCCGTCTCATCCTAAGGAGATTGTTCTGCATTCCTTGGATGTGGTGAGGGCCTTGCGGGTGTATTCGGCAGCTACGGCTCCTTTTCGGAAGTCGGATGCGCTGTTTGTGTTGACGCAAGGACTGCGCAAAGGGTTGGCGGCTTTCGTCGGCCACTGTTTCACGTTGGATCAGACAGACCGTGACCCATGCGTATTCTGTTCGGGGCCAAGTACCCCCTTTTCCAGTCACGGGTCATTCCACCAGGGCGATTAGCACTTCCTGGGCATTTAGACACCAAGCGTCAGTGTCTCAGGTGTGCAAGGCGGCTACTTGGGCCTCGGTGCACACTTTTTTGTTAAGTTTTACAAAGTTGATGTGTCAGCATCTGCGGATGCTGCTTTTGGCCGCAAGGTTTTGCAGGTTGCGGTGTAGGCGCTGCTGGTGCCTCCCGAGATCTTTCTGTTGGGTACAGTTGTTGTTGTTTACCCACCCCTCTTGTTTGGCACTGCTTTGGGACGTCCCCACGTGTCATGAATAGAGGCTGCATCTGTCAATGAACGTAAGAGAAAATAGGATTTTATTAAGAACTTACTGTAAAATCCTTTTCTCTGAGTTCATTAGCAGACGCAGCACCCACCCCTCGGTGTTGTGTTTGTACGGCTTGTTACGAACTGAGATGCTATGCATGGCTGAGGGGTTATGTGCTGAGTGAGGACGGCCCCCTGGCAGGGGCCAGCTTTGCTTTCTGAACTTTCGGTCTGCCTAGTCTACTCCCCACGTGTCATGAATAGAGGCTGCGTCTGTCAATGAACTCAGAGAAAAGGATTTTACGGTAAGTTCTTAATAAAATCCTATTTTTATCATTTTCCTGCAGGCCCTAAAGTGGTTTCCAAAGACATTTCTGTGGAATCCATTGAGGAGGTTTCCAAAATCCTCAAGAGGTCGCCGCTGATTTGGGACAACATACACGCCAATGACTACGACCAGAAGAGGCTGTTCCTTGGCCCTTACAAAGGACGATCCACCGAACTCATTCCTCGTCTCCGGGGAGTGCTGACCAATCCAAACTGCGAATTTGAGTCTAATTACGTGGCCATTCACACACTTGCTACGTGGTATAAATCCAACATGAATGGCGTGAGGAAGGATGTCGTAATGGGTAAGTGCGCAACTGTAAAACATTTTTAAATGTGGTTAGGAGAAAAAAAAATCTTTGTACTGTACACTACAGCATGATTGACAATTGTATTGTAGTGTATTTACTACGGTCACATGGCAAGAGCTATTACACCGACCTTGTGACCATTCAGTGCCAAGCAGAATTTTTTTACAGTGGTATTAACCATCCTCGGGTTAAATTGGTTATACAGGGATGATGCCTGCAGCTGCACCACCCCGGTATGAAAATATTTAACCGGCGACACCCGCAGAAGTGATCGATTGGCTGTTCAGCCACTATAATCTCTTCTGATAAAGAGGGAATCGCTGGCTGAAAATTTTCATACCAGGGAACAATGTGACTGGCGGCATTACAGAGAGAGGGAGGAACGAACGTCATCCCTCCATCTTGTTGACCCCGGAAACCGGAAGCGTCAAGGATTTTCTCTCCGGCTAGAGAAGCAGACTATCAGACCGATGGTCTAAATAGACCCCAGATCTCTCCGGGAGGACTTGTCATGGCCCATGCTTTCACAAGGGATGTTGTTCAACCCTTGTGAAAGCTATAAAGTTGATCCACAAAAAAGTTGGAGAGTGTAAAAAAAAAAAAAAAAAGTTTTGAATATCATAATAAAAAAAATAATAAAATATAAAGCTCCCCTGTGTCCCCATCCCCCCCCCCAATGCTTACACTTAAAATCGATCGCATACATAAGTCGCACACGCATATGTAAACTGTGATCGCTCCACACGTGAGGTATCGCCGCAAACGTTAAAGCAAGAGCATTGATTTTACCTTAAGATCATAAAGAGCACGCTTGCAGAAAAGCATCTGGAACGCATCCAGACTGCGTTTCTGTGGTGCAAACTGGCCCTTATTGCTGCCACAAGACAATGTAAATATCCTTTGTGACAGCAATAGATATGTAACATGTACTCTTTATGGAGGGATCTGGGGTCCTTCTCTGCCCTTAAATGCATTCAAAACGCCCAAGATCTGTTTTTCTCAAATGCTTTTGTTTTTTTGTTTTTTATATAAATGGCGCCGTTGACATCCGGGTCATGCTTAGCCATAGCCGAGAGCTCATCCTGGCTTTCTTTGGGGGTCTGACCAGCCAGCAGATGGGACAGGCGAGCCCAAGCAAGCTGCTGGTGGGGGGACATCCCCTTCTGCTTGTAAAAGCAGTCCAGCAGCAAGTTAGCTGATACGATTCCTTTTACAAGACTGACGACTGCCGGTTTTAAGAAAACAGTACCGGGGTGATGCCTGCAGCTGCATATCATCCCGGTACAACCACTTGAACACTGATGATGTACCAGCTAAGTGACAGGGCAGCCATGTTTAGTTAGCTTTACTGGCTGCGGCATCCAGGACGGGTGAGATCATAAATGCTGCTGTCATCCGTTTTCAGCATTTTGTGGGCCAAGGCACTGAGATCTTCCCGTATCTGAGGTCTGCAAGTTCTTTGTAGGGCTTATATTTGGGGGTGCAGTGTGACCATTCAGAAACATAGGAACTATTCGCCCCATTAACCTTTTTGGTACTGACTTTAATTTTTACCTCTTTGCAGCGGACACTGAAGACAGCACGGTGTCCATACAGATTAAACTAGAAAATGAAGGCAGTGATGAAGACTTGGAGACGGACATGCTTTACAGTCCTCAGATGGCTCTGAAATTGGCTCTGACAGACTGGCTGCAGGAGTTCGGAGTGCCGCTACAGTACAGCAGTATGTTACCCATTTCATACCGTTCATTGCATTAGGAGGGTAAAATAAGCACTGAAGCCCACTGTCGGCTGACCTCAGTCAGTCCAGGCTCGGGCAGGATCGTGACAATGGAGTTGGGATCCGCCCACATACCTGGACCGGCACCCGAGCTGCTGAGACATGAAAAAAGTGTGTTGGCCACTCAGGCTCCATAGGGAGGGGGTATGTAGACAGTGTAGCTGCTGCTGCAGTGCTGACGGGATGGAGCTCGTCCTGGCACCTGCAAAGGTACAAGAAAGGAAGGGTGACCCCTGGAAGTCGCACATCTATGGCATTGTTCTGCAATGAACCGCGTGGCAACCTCAGCCTGGACTCTGACCAGGCTACGCCCCCAATAGCATTCCCCATGATCAAAGTCCAACTAAAGGCAACATACATATTTTAGTAAATCCTCATATAAAGACCTGAAAGTTACACATGGTAATAAACACAATAATTGAAACGATTATTTGCCCTCCAGCAGTCCTCCTTTGGTGTATACAAGTAATGATGATGGGAGGAGTTGAGCAGAGCTCAGCTGTAATTTCCTGTCAGTGAAATAGCTTGTCTATTTGTCCTACAGCCTTCTATGATGCTCAGTCTATTTTACATATCACCCACCCACCTGTCAATCAATAGCTGGGTGTGTGCTATGTAAAACAGCCACAAGTCATTACAGACAAGCTTAGGTCTAGGTTCTAAAGCAGTGGGCGGGCAGAGGAGGGACATAGGTGGGAGTGGGCGGGCCTTCATGGTGGAGTCGTGGGCGAAGTCTAATTGGGATTCTGTGTAGAATGAAATCCCTCAGCTTTCCATGTGATACAAGAGCCCCTCCCCCAGTGATGTCAGGACGTTTTTTTGCAGAGAGATGGACGCAAATGGGGACAGCATGTGTTCAACACAGGCAATTTCGAAAACCAGGAAGTAAAGTTGTCACTTCACTAACCTCCCTGGTGGTGTGATTATTTCAGATTTTTGGTGCTGAAAGCAGTACATTATTTTGCATGGAAATTTGGCGTTTTATATTGTAGACCTGTAATTCTTAGGAATAACTCCCTTAAATCTGTCCAAACAAGAGTCTAGTAGACATCCCGAGTATGATAAAGTTTAAAACATGAAATCATAAATTATAACAAATAACTAAAAATCAAAAATAATAACCTAATGGTAATAAAATTTATTCAATAATGTAATCAAACCAAAACCACTGAAATTTGCTCAGTTGCAGAATTGTCACTGTCGTCACTTTCAGTGTCTGATGATGAATTTCCCCACAAATCAGTATCACTTAATTCTGCCAATGATTCTTATTGACTATCTGTGTTTTCTAGCTGATCAAAAACCACTTTTGATGTAAAGGGAAACTTTTTGGTTGCCATGGACATTCTCAAGTTTCCAGGCAGAAAGAATGGCATATATAATATAAAAGTGCATGCAGGGCACTGGGCAAACCACTGGGGACAAAGGGGATGTGAAATGATTTCATACAGTAATGTTATCTTACAGATTACAGGTGTACTGTATGTGTACTGTGTGTTTCACTTTTTGAATTTGCCGCCGGTCTCTGCCCCCGTGCGACACGACGCTCGCAGAGAACGGAGCCCGGCACACACAGGCATCGGACGGAGGACACAGCCCTCAGACACGGCGGGGGACATCGCTGGATCCAGGGGACAAGGTGAGTAACGCTGCCTTGGATCCAGCGATGCAATCCCGAGTGTGGCTCGGGGTTACCGCTAATGGTAATGAAATTCCACCCCGAGCCACACTCAGGAATACTGCCAGGGAGGTTAAAGGAAGTGCACATGAGAGCTGGAGACAAGGTAGAGATCTCAACATCCTTACTGTTTTCTGCAAAACAATCAGTGACCTGTTTAACAGACTGTATAGGTACAGAACACATTGATTTCTTCATTTTGACCATAGTTCTACTTTAAGCTCTGGGGGCGGAGTGAACCACATTGGGGGCGTGGCCTGGTTGGAGTCCCGGCCCAGGTTGCCACTCCATTCATTGCAGTAGGATGCCATGGATGTGCGACTTCTTGGGGTTACCCTTCCTTTCTTGTGCAGAGAGCCTGAGATGGCCGCTCCTGCCCCCTCCACAGCCCAGCTCTCCAGCGAGCACGTGTTGGGGGTGCAGAGCAGAGAGCAGTGACTGACGGTCACCAGCTCCCTGCTCACGGAGCTGTGAAAACCGAGTGATTGGAGGTGTTTGATCGCTCAGATCTCGTAAGAGGCGTCGGACAGATGCTGCATCTGCGGACCTATGCTACATCCACCTAGGTAAGTATGAATCTTAAAAACAAAACAAAAGACATACATCTCTTTTAATGTAAGAGGTTATTGTAACTGTTTCTTTTATTGAAAATGTCAACAAAAATAATAGAGAACGTATTATTTTTTTAAATTGTACCTAACCATATTTCAGGCAGGCAAGTCGCTCACAGCGGGGCCAAGTCTGGTGTCGTCGGAATGGCGCCATTAATATCCTCTCCATCGCTAAATATTTCAACCACCGTCACCACCGTTTACCAGCAGCCCATAATGAGCCAGGGAACAGCGCTGAGCGCCGAGCCACCCATGCTGGCCAAAGAGGAGGAGAAGAAACAGCTGGAGGAGGAGCCCATGGAAATGGTGGAGGAGAAAGTTGAGGATGTCAACAAAAACGTGAACCAAATCCTGACAGACATTACCGAGGCAAAAATGTCAGAAGAGTTGAAGCCAATGGACACAGACAAAGAAAGCGTAGGGGAGGCCAAGTCCTCGGAATCCTGCATGCAGGACGACGTGTGTGGTGACATTGCTCCCATGCAGACTGACGAACAGATCAGTAAGGAGCAGTTTATTCCCGGGCCTAATGAGAAGCCTTTGTATGCTGCCGAAGCTGTCACCCTGGACGATTTACAATTGTTGGCTGATTTGTTCTTCTTGCCTTATGAACATGGACCAAAAGGTGCTCAGATGTTGAAGGAATTTCAATGGCTGCGAGCGAACAGCAGCGTGGTGAGCGTTAACTCTGACGACAATGATGCAGATAAAGTAAGTGTCCAATTTTGGGGGGGGGGGTTGGTTTTTCTGTTAGATACGGTTTCAAGCATAGGAAGGTTAATTTTATTGTATTACTTGAACTAGAGTGACCGGCTCTTTGAAGCTCATTGCTCAACCTGTGGCGTCATTGCAAGGCTGACTGTTACAAGAATGACTCCCAAAGGCAGAGGCATGATGGGACTTGTAGTTCCGCAACAGCTGGATAGCCAGAAGTTGAGCACCCTTGTTTTAGACACGTTACCTTTTCCATGGCCAATGAAGTTGTAGTGGAAATTAGGGCTGCTTCATAATGTGGCATTGGACACGCTTTTTTAAAGCTCTCTGAGTGCCAATCAAAGCTCTTGTCACTAAATAAAATGGTCACCTTACAGTTCTGGTGACACGTTGTGTTTGCTGTGCTTCAAAAATGATCCCCATGTCGCTTTCTTGGTGCTTCAAAGCTTCTCCAAAGCCTCCATAGAAGTCTATAACAACGCTCACTAACAGCACCTGGAGCTTTTGAGAGGCTTTTATTCAGAGTTGGCTTCACTTTGGAGGTATTGGAGGCATCAGATATCCCAGGATGCACTGGGAACTAACAAGCAAACCCTAAAGACGTCCTCAGCAGTCACTTCAAGTTCATTTGTATATGTTCTGGGAGTGTCTGTCGGTGTGGAGCAGCAGTAAGGTGAGCGGGCTCCAGAGAGGAGCAATGAGCAGACAGTAATTGTGGTATGCAACATTGGAACGCTATAGCAGAAGATTAGCGGGGACTAGAGAGAGGACTGAGCGGCAGAGGTTTAGCAGAGATGGGGTGGGGGGCCAAAGCAGGATAAACTAGCAGCATTGTCACTAGTGGTGAGCAATATGGAAAGCTATAGCGGAAGGTGAGCGGGGACCAGAGAGAGAGGGCGGAGAGGTAGAGGATCAGCAGTGATGGGGGATTTGAGCAGAAGAAACGATCAGATGTTGCACATTGTGTGCAGCGTGGAAGCAATATAGCGGGAGGTGAGCGAAGACCAAAGAGAGCGATGATGATCAGCAAGCCAGAGAAATGGCAGACCTGGGGGGGTACTACTAAGTGGGTGATCAGAGCTTGGGTGGTACTACTGAGTGGGAGATCAGCAGAGCTGGGGGGGTGCTATTGAGCGGGTGATCAGCAGAGCTGGGGGGGTACTACTGAGCGGGTGATCAGCATCTACTTGGCCCCTTTAAAAGAAATAGAAAATCCACACACACGCAGGGCATTTGCCAAGCTTCAAAAAAGCATCACCGAAGCATCAAGAATACATAAAAAAAAGCATGTGGAAGTGGCAGGCGCTTGTTCAGTGTGTATTCTGAGGTTTCTTCACAGCTAGCTGTGAAAATGTAGAATAGACTCCCTCCAGAGGTGGTTTTGGCCAGCACGATAGATTGCTTCATAAAAGGCCTGGATTCTTTCCTTAATGTAAATAATATAAATGGCTGCTAACATTTTAGGTAAAAACATCAACAGGGATGCAGCGCAGAAAAATTTAAGAGTCCATATCTGGTGCCTCAAAGTCCACATAGAGTGCAAAACAATAATAAATAAGTCAGTTTAAAGATGCATGCAAAGATGTCTGCAGAGTGTCTCTATTCCACACAGATAGTGAAAAAATCCCTCCACCGACTATCTTATGCGCTCACCTCTGGCTTAGACCCCACTTTTACTAGAGGGTCAAAAGCGCTTTCCCAACAGGGGGCATAATAATCAGCAATCTTGTTTCCATGGAATCTCCTTAATAACATGTAGGGTGCAGACCACCTCACCTCAGACCAGGATCATCACAGTGGCATATTGGTATGTAAACCTAAAAAGAGCGAACACTAAGTGCAGACTGTAGGGAATTCAATATTCTTTAATAAAACTCATCCTACTTACAAAATAATCGTCTTGTACACAGCACATCGCATCATGCTATAAAACGAACGGTCCATACAATCAGTCTGTCTTGGAACGGCAGCACACACCGTGCGGTCAGACAGAATGGGGAAACCTCGGCAGAAAGTAGCGGGTGACGTCACGCGTTGGGAAAGTGCTTTTGACCCTCTAGTAAAACTAGGGTCTAAGCCGGAGGTGAGCACATAAGATAGTCGGTGGAAGGATTTTTTCACTATCTGTGTGGAATAGAGACGCTCTGTGGACATCTTTGCATGCATCTTTAAACTGAATTACTTATTATTGTTTTGCACTCTATGTGGGCTTTTAGAGGCACCAGATATGGACTCTTAATTTTTTCTGCGCTGCATCCCTGTTGATGTTTTTATGGTATTTTGGGTTTGTGACTACCTTGATGTTCAGCTTGCAGTTCTATTTGTGTCATTAGTATTAATCACTTGGGCAGCGCTGATTGTTTTTAGTCTTTTGTGAACATTTTAGGTAAAGTTGATCCAGTGAAAATCCGATTGCCTTTCGGGGGATCAGGAAGGAATTCTTTCCCGCTATAGCAAATTGGATCATTGGCTTTGCTGGGGTTTTTTGCCTTCCTCTGGATCAACTGTGGGTGAAGGATTGTATATGGGCTTGTATGGTTATACAGTTGTATGCAAAAGTTTTAGGAACCCCTGACAATTTCCATGAGTGTCATTTATAAATATTTGGGTGTTTGGATCAGCAATTTTAATTTTGATCTATCAAATAACTAAAGGACACAGTAATATTTCAGTAGTGAAATGAGGTTTATTGGATTAACAGAAAATGCGCAATATGCATCAAAACAAAATTAGACAGGTGCATAAATGTGGGCACCCCAACAGAAAAATCACATCAATATTTAGTAGAGCCTCCTTTAGCAGAAATAACAGCCTCTAGACGCCTCCTATAGCCTGAAATGAGTGTCTGGATTCTGGATGAATGTATTTTGGACCATTCCTTCTTACAAAACATCTCCAGTTCTGTTAGGTTTGATGGTTGCCGAGCATGGACAGCCCGCTTCCAATCATCCCACAGATGTTCAATGATATTCAGGTCTGGGGACTGGGATGGCCATTCCAGAACATTGGACTTGTTCCTCTGCGAAAATGCAGAGTAGATTTTGAGCAGTGTTTTGGGTCGTTGTCTTGTGGAAATATCCAGCCCCGGGGTAACTTCAACTTTTGTGACTGATTCCTCAACATTATTCTCAAGAATCTGCTGATATTGAGTGGAATCCATGCGACCCTAAACTTTAACCAGATTCCCAGTACCGGCACCGACCACACAGCCCCACAGCAAGATGGAACCTCCACCAAATTTTACTGTGGGTAGCAAGTGTTTTTCTTGGAACGCTGAGTTTTTGTCACCATGCATAACGCCCCTTGTTCTGACCAAAATGAAGCTGGCTTGTCCAAATGTGCGTTTGCATACCTCATGTGACTCCGTTTTTGGCGTGTGTGCAGAAATGGCTTCTTTCCCATCTCCCATACAGCTTCTCCCTGTGCAAAGTGCGCTGAATTGTTGAACGATGCAGTGACCCCATCTGCAGCAAGTTGATGTTGGAGGTCTTTGGAGGTGGTCTGTGGGCTGTTTTTGACCATTCTCACCATCCTTCGCCTTTGCCTCTCCAATATTTTATGTGGCTGCCACTTCTGGCCTTAACAAGAACTGTGCCTGTGGTCTACCATTTCCGCACTATGTTCCTCACAGTGAACACTGACCGCTTATCTGTGTGATAACTTTTTGTAGCCTTCCCCTAAACCATAATGTAGAACAATCTTTGATTTCAGGTCATTTGAGCGTTGTTTTGAGGGCCCCCATGTTGCCACTCTTCAGAGGAGAGTCAAAGAGAACAACAACTTGCAATTGGCCACCTTAAATACCTTTTCTCATGATTGGAGGCACCTGTTTATGAAATTCAAGGCTTAATGAGCTCACCAAACCAATTGTGTGTTCCAATTAATCAGTGCTAAGTAGTTACAGGTATTCAAATCAACAAAATGACAAGGGTGCCCAAATGTATGCACCTGTCTAATTTAGTTTTCATGTATATTGCGCATTTCCTGTTGATCCAATAAACCTCATTTCACTACTGAAATATTACTGTGTCCTTCAGTTATTTGATAGCTCAAAATTTAAATTGCTGATCCAAACACCCAAATATTTATAAATGACAATGATGGAAATTGTCAGGGGTTCCTAAACTTTTGCATACAACTGTATATCACTTTTCTGTGTTTTTTTTTTTGGTTGAACTAGATGACCTTGTGTCTTCTCAACCTATGTAATGTTAAAGTTGAAGCAAGTGTAAATGAGCCCTTAAAGTGAAATTGTGCTCAGGCTATGCATATATTTACATTCTTC
>BLSH010160753.1:1194077-1212658 GCA_018402905.1 Glandirana rugosa | reverse complement strand
TTATATGTCTTTTATATGCAAAACCTGTCTAAAACAAATGTTTTTAACAGTTATTGGATTTTGTATTTAGCAAGAAAAAATATCTTTGCTGTCTATTAGTATTGCTTGCCATAAAAAGTAATCTAGCAATAGAAGGTTTTACTTTGCTGGGTTCAGGGCCGTCTTTACTATTGATTGGACCCTGGGCAAACATTTTCTTGGGCCCCCCATTCATGCAGCTAGACTCAAAATCTAGCTGATCCCCGCTGAGGCGGCGGATGACAGATCCATCTCCGCACAGTGAGATCTGTCAGAGCCCCACTCTCCACTATGTGAAATCAGATGACAATGGACCGTCTGTCCGTTGTCATCCGATCCCCAGAACAAAAACTATTTTTCAATCCTTCAGAGTTTATTGGACCAGAGAGGATCGGATCGCTGACATCCATCGCTCCATAGAGTTGCATGGAGCAGACCTGAACAGACAGGCAGACCTGAACGGAACATCCGTGTGAAAGGGGCCGAACTGTCATGTGCATTGTATACTAAAGCCTGGTACACGCTGTAAACTGAGCAGCTTGCAAGCAGTGTTCATTTTAATGCCTAAACCGCTGACAACAAAAGTGATTACACCCCTAAGTGAAAATGTCCAAATTGGGCCCAATTAGCCATTTTCCCTCCCCGGTGTCATGTGACTCATTAGTGTTACAAGGTCTCAGGTGTGAAAGGGAAGGAGGTGTGTTCAATTTGGTGTTACCACTCCCCTTCTGGTCACTGGAAGTTCAACATGGTACCTCATGGCAAAGAACTCTCTGAGGATCTGAAAAAAAGAATTGTTGCTCTACATAAAGATGGCCTAGGCTATAAAAAGATTGCCAAGACCCTGAAACTGAGCTGCAGCATGGTGACCAAGACCATACAGCGGTTTAACAAGACATGTTCCACTCAGAACAGGCCTCACCATGGTCAACCAAAGAAGTTGAGTGCACATGCTCAGCTTTGTATCCAGAGGTTGTCTTTGGGAAAGAGAGGTATGAGTGCTTCCAGCATTTCTGCAGAGGTTAAAGGGGTGGGGGGTAAGTCTGTCAGTGCTCAGACCATACGCCACACACTGCATCAAATTGATCTGCATGGCTGTTGTCCCAGAAGGAAGCCTCTTCTAAAGATGATGGTCAAGAAAGCCCACAAACAATTTGCTGAAGACAAGCAGACTAAGGACATGGATTACTGGAACCATGTCCTGTGATCTGATGAGAACAAGAGAAACTTATTTGGTTCAGAGTTCAAGCGTGTGTGGCAGCAACCAGGTGGGGAGTACAAAGACAAGTGTGTCTTGCCTACAGTCAAGCATGGTGGTGGGAGTGTCATGGTCTGGGACTGCCTGAGTGCTGCCGGCACTGGGGAGCTACAGTTCATTGAGGGAACCATGAAAGCCAACATGTAATGTGACATACTGAAGCAGAGCATGATCCCCTCCCTTCGGAGACAGGGCTGCAGGGCAGTATTCCAACATGATAATGACCCCAAACACACCTCCAAGTCAGTAGTAAAGAGTCTAACATTTGCAGATTCATCATCTGCTGAACATTAGAAATTTGATTTATTTGATCACTTGTGCAGTCTGTGTGATCCAATATGTGAGCACAACAACAAGTAGGATGCGTTGTTGCCTCTATGACCACGTTTACAATTCAATAAAGGAATATTCGACTAATGTGGCTAGTTCATTGTGGAAACAGGGTTGAACAATTTAGCTGTTTTTGGTCCTGTGGAGGTAATTTGGTATGACATTATTTTTATAATTTCTATCACTTTTATAAACTTGCAAAAGCATATACTTTGTTTACATTACATATACTGTATTATGTATTGGATATTCAGAAATGTTCAGTTTAAATGGTGGTCCCCGGCTATTGCTCATGTATATTTCTTGTCTCCCGGACAGTAAATGCTTGAAATAATGTGGACCACTTGAAAGATGATATATTTACACTGCTCAAAAATTAAAGGAACACTTTTCACTCAGAGTATAACATCAAGTCAGTTAATCTCCTGGGATATTGATCTGATCAGTTAAGTAGCAGAGGGGGTTGTTAATCAGTTTCAGCTGCTTTGGTGTTAATTAAATTAATAACAGGTGCACTAGATGGGCAACCTCCAAAACAGGAATGGTTTTACAGGTGGAGGCCACTGACATTTTTTCCCCTACTCATCTTTTCTGACTATTTTCACTAGTTTTACATTTTGCCAGAGTCAGGGTCACTACTGGTAGAATGAGGCAATACCTAGACCCTATAGAGGTTGCATAGGACATCCAACTCCTCCAGGATGGTACATCAATACGTGCCATTGCCAGAAGGTTTGTTGTGTCTCCTAGCACAGTCTCAAGAACATGGAGGCAATTCATGGAGACAGGCAGTTAGTCTACTCTGGGAGAGCTGGACAGGGCCGTAGAAGGTCCTTAACTCATCAACAGGACTGGTATCTGCTACTTTGTGCAAGGAGGAACAGGATGAGCCCTGCCAGAGCCCTACATCAATCAATCAATCAGAAACAGACTTCATGAGGGTGGCCTGAGCTTAATTGGAATTTGCCATTGAACACAAGAACTGGCAGGACCGCCACTGGCGCCCTGTGATTTTCACAGATGAGAGCAGGTTCACCCTGAGCGCATATGACAGACCCGAAAGGGTCTGCAGAAGCTGCGGAGAACGTTATGCTGCCTGTAACATCGTTCAGCATGACCGGTTTGGTGGTGGGTCAGTGATGGTCTGGGGAGGCATATCAGTGGAGGGATGCATAGACCTCTAGAGGCTAGACAATGGCACCATGACTGCCATTAGGTATTGGATTAAATCCTTGGGCCCATTATCAGACCCTACGCTGGTGCAGTGGGTCGTGGGTTCCTCCTAGTGCACGACAATGCCGGCCTCATGTGGCAAGAGTATGCAGCCAGTTCCTGGAGGATGAAGGAATTGATACCATTGTATGGCCCCCATGCTCGCCTGACCTAAATCCGATAAAACACCTAAATCCAACAGAACACCTCTGTTCAGAAGCTCGGTGATGCCCTGGTCCAGATCTGGGAGTAAATACCCCAGGACACCATCTATAGTCTCATTAGGAGCATGCCCCAACGTTGTCAGGTATGCATACAAGTACGTGGGGCCATACAAACTACTGGATTTTGAGTTGTTGCAATTAAATTTCAGCAAAATGGACTAGCCTGCTGCATAATTTTTTCACTTTGATTTTCGAGGTGTCTTTGAATTCAGCCCTCTGTAGGTTGATCATTTTCATTTCCATTAAACAATGGGATATCCTTTCGTTCCTAACACATTACCCAGTCCATATCAGTGTAGATATCCAGCATGATATTTTTCCCCATTGAAGTATGATGTGTTATCGAAGTGTTCCTTTAATTTTTTTGAGTAGTGTATATGTTTTGGTCTCAATGCATTTTTTTTTTAATTTTTAATTTTGCTTTTAGTAACATTTTTGTTTATATTAGATAGACGCGTGCACGGCCGAAAAATTCCTTTTTTTTCGTCTTCGTTTTATTCAGGGTTTTTTTCAGTTTTTCGGCTGATTAGTTATGATCGAAATTTGTTATTTCGAATAAATTTGTATGTCCGGTTTGTTCCATTTGTTATTATCGGAAATTGGGAAAAAAGTTTGAACTCGCTATGTTCCATTCATATAGATGCGTTATTCGTTATTTTCGGTGATTTGTGAATTCGGAAACATTGAAATTCGGTTTGTTCCATTTGTATGGACGCAGTATTCGTTATCATCGGTAATTCAGAAAAATATGAATTCGGTACGTTCCATCCATATAGATGCGGTATTCGTTATTTTGAAAATTCGTAAATTTGGATAAATTCGTATTTCTTACGTTCACTAACATGCAGACACATTTAAAAGGCAATTCCAATACCAATGTACTTAGTTTATAACTATTATTATAGTTTTTATTATTATATTATTTATTATTATTATTAATAAATAATAATAAAAAAAAAAGAACTATAGTAATGGTTAATAATTAATTACGTTCACTAACAGCTAAATTTGAAAGGAAATTCCAATACCTATAGGAATTAGAAAGATGCGCCACCTAGGTTTCTATACAAATCTTTATATTTGTTTTAAATAATAACTGCTTGCCGCACCTAAATAGCAATATGCTATATTTACATGTTTTAAAGGACCATAGGTCGCTGACCTGATTTATTTTAATGTGTCCTAATGAATATAGTATTTATATGAAGTGCAACAGTGCATAAATAAATAAATGAATTAATGTGCTAAAATTGCATAAAAATGGGGTGTCTAAATAGTGAATAAAAGCGAATTATATGTGCATACTTCAAAATAATGATCAAGAAACATATATTAACTTCTTCGTGTCCGCGCCATAGCTGAATGACGGCTACAGCGCAGCTCTACAATGCTGGGAGGCATTAGTCAATAGACGTCCTCCCCTTCATGAGCAGGCCTGCTGGTCGGGCGGACCCGATGTCTGCCGGAGACCCGCGTTCTCCTCACAGAGAGCCGGAATGGGAAACCGCCGTTGTAAACACGGCGGTCCCTCATTCTGTGTGGGGGCATGCCAAATCTACTGATCCCTGTCAATGGGATCAGCTAGATCTGTCATGCCCCTGCCAACCCCGCCCCCCCACAGTTAGAACACACCCAGGGAACACATTTAACCCCTTCACTGCCCCCTTAGTATTAACCCCTTCCCTGCCAATGACATTTATACAGTAATCAGTGTCTATTTTTAGATCTGATTTCGCTATAAACGAATAAAGAGTGATGATTTTGAAAAAAGAACAAACATTTTTTACTTTTTGTTATAATGAATATCCAAAAATAAAAAAACAAATTTATTCATCAGTTTAGTCCGATATATATTCTTCTACATATTTTTGGTAAAAAAAAATCGTAATCGGTGTATTTTGATTGATTTGCGCAAAAGTAATCGCATCTACAAACTATGGGAATAGATTTATGGCGTTTTTACAATTTTTCTTTTTTACTAGTAATGGCGGTGATCTGCGATTTTTATCGGGACTGCGATATTGCAGCGGACATGTTGGAAATTTTTGACACTTTTTTTGGGACCAATTACATTTATACAGCGATCAGAAATTTAAATGTCCACTGATTACTGTATAAATGTCATTGGCAGTGAAGGGGTTAACCTGAAGGGGGCAGTAAAGGGGTTAACAGTGTTCCCTGGGTGTGTTCTAACTGTGGGGGACGGGCTGGTCGGGACATAAGAGATCTAACTGATCCCAGTGACAGGGATCAGTAGATCTGTCATGTCCCCTGTAACAGAACTGAGAACCGCCGTGTTTACATCGGCGGTTCCCCGTTCTGCAGCTGCTACAGGTGATCGCCGGGTCTCGGGCGGACATTGAGTCCGCCCGACCCGCGGGCATGCCCACGCAGTGTGCGGCGGCTGTGAGAGAGCGCCGCCGCAGGCTGCGAGTGCGCGCGGGGGGCGTTCACAAGGCAGGACGTCCATAGATGTCCGCCGGGCATTTCAGAGCCACGCTGTAGCCGTCTTTTGGCTATAGCGCGGTCCTGAACTGGTTAAGGGCAGCTGTGGATTAAGTTATTTGAATGGGGTTGCTGAGATTGGCTGAATGGTCACGATTAAGTGTTAAGGGGAGAATAAAATTATCCTTTTTATTCCTTCCCTCGCAATGTTTGTGCCTGTTTGTTTTGTCTAAAGAAGCAATAATAATGAAGCAAGGAGCATTCTTTCCTTAGCCAAACTAAACTGTATCTGAGCACTACTAAGTGAAAACACTATTTGATTCATTTTCATTCAAATTAACATTAACATTCAAAGCAAACTCCCCCATCCATCCATGTCATGTCTCCATGCTTTATTTTGAATAAATAATAGAATAGAAACAATTTAGAAACAAACCCTTAGCATTTTTAGCCACAGGAATCATAAGTAAGAGCAGATGATTCATACAGCATTTACTTACTGCAATCCTTCTACCCTTAGCTCAGGCATGTAGCCAGGAGGGCATACTTAGCTGCGAAAGCCCCTTCTCCCCTCCTCCAGATGAAAGAAAAGAAAATGCCCTTGAAGACTCATTGGATGTATGACATGATTTTGGTCCAGGCTAGAAACCAGGAAGCAACTGAATAAATGTAAAACAAAAGTCTATTTACTAATGTTAGTAGCATAAGGATTAAAAATAGTTAATGTTGATTGAGAGAGTTTAGCTCCACTTTAAGAAGCTGAGAAAGGAATTTTTTACTCAAGCTGTAAACTTGTAGTAAGGGTCCATGCACACCGGGCTTACAAAATGCTGCATCTACAGGAGCTTTGGGTTTTGTCTGTAGAAGCAGCTCAATGTTATCCTATGTGTCCATGCACCTTATGACTATTAAAGGCATATTTTAAGCTTAGCAGGAAAAAAAGAACTGCCGCACTATATATGTGAGCATTTTTCTCTGCCAAGGGAACTGGCATCTAGCCCAGTGTGTATAGACCCTAATCTGTCTTAGCCACGTGCAGACTGCACCATGCACATATATGGTGACGGGCCGGCTGCTCTGTGCCTAATCAGGTACATGTACTGTACGTGATCTGGCATTTCCGGGTAGGGGGCATCGCTCCATATATGCTGTGATTCAGTACAGCACAAATCAGTCAGCAGTTCCCAACTAATGATTTATGGTCGGGACCTGTAAAGCTTAGCTCTGAGGAAGGGGGTACACTCCCGAAACACGGCAGCTTTCACCCTTCGCTGTGTCCGCACCTTACTACTTAGTGTATCTGTATGGCTCATTGAGAGTTGTCCCTCTGTGAGTATCCACATTTAAACATTCTTTGACGTACATTAACCATTTCAGCCCCGGAGTCCTTTTTACACTTGTTTACAAGATAAAATCAGTTTCTTTTGCTAGAAGATTACTTAGAACCCCCAAACATTATATATATATTTTTAGAAAATACTCTGTAAAATAAAATGGCCGTCGTTGCAATAATTTTTGTCACACGGAATTTGCGCAGCGGTCTTACAAGCGCGATTTTTTGGGGGAAAAAAAATCTATTTTTTGAGTTAAAAAGTAAGACAACAGTAAAGTTAGCCCATTTTTTTCCATATTGTGAAAAAAAAATGTTACGGTTGAAAATAGCGCACACTCGCGGAATGGCGACAAACTACGGTACTTGACCTCTTAAAGACCGGCCCATAGCCAAATGACGGCTACATGGCGGTTGCTTAACTCCGGGAGGGCATACAATGACATCCTCTCATGATTGTGCATCCTCGCAGCGGCCTTTTGCCGCGCAATCGCTCCGTTAAATGACGGAGTGATCATATGTAAATAAGCCAGCGGAAGTTCTGGCTTTTTTCTCCCCTCTCCGCACCGATCGGTGCAGTGTGAGAGGGGAGGAAGAGAGATCAATGCAGCAGCGCTGTGGGCAGAGGATCTGAAGTGCCCACAGTGCTGCTATGTTCCAGGCTGCACCCCTCATTCATTCATCCATGCTCAGACATCCATCCTCATCCATGCTCACCCAGCCAGCCAGCCATCCTTACCCAGCCAGCCATCCATGCTTACCCACCCAGGCATCCTCACCCACCCAGCCATCCATGCTTACCCACCCAGCCATGCTCACCCAGCTATCCATGCTCACCCACCCAGCCATCCATGCTCACCCACCCAGCCATGCTCACCCAGCTATCCATGCTCACCCGCACATCCATGCTCAGTCATCCCCATCTGTGCTCAGTCATCCCCATCCATGCTCACCCATCCCCATCCATGCTCACCCATCCCCATCCGTGTTCACCCATCCTCACCTGTGCTCAGTCATCCCCATCCGTGCTCACCCATCCCCATCCCCATCCGTGCTCACCCATCCCCATCCGTGCTCACTCATCCCCATCCATACTCAGTCATCCCCATCAATGCTCATCCATCCCCATCCATGGCTTATTTGTGTCTCATTCATGCTCATCCATACCACATCAGTTCTCATCCATGACACATCCATGCCACTACACTGCCCATCCATGCCACTACAGTGCCCTTCTGTGCCACTACAGTGCCCATCCATGCCACTACAGTGCCTCACAATAGTGTAATAGGTAGTCAAATTAGATTTGAAATGTATGCCCCTAGAACACCTGACGGTGCTCCCGGCATGTTGGGCCTCTGTATGTGGCCAGGCTGTGAAAAAGTCTCACGCATGTAGTATCGCCACACTCAGGAGGAGCAGAATATATTTTGGGGTTTAATTTTTTTCTATGTACATGCTGTGTGTTAGAAATATTGTATTAATCAACAACTTTGTTTAAAAAAAAATGCGTTTTCATTTTCTTTCTACATTTTCCAAAAACTTGTGGAAAAAATGACATATTCAAAAGACTCATCATGCCTCCTAGAATATACATTGGGGTGTTTACTTTCCAAAACGGGGTCATTTTTTGTGTGTTTCCATTGTCCTGGTGTTCCAGGACCTTCAAAAGTGCAAGAGGTAGTCAGGAAATTATATGTGTAATTTATGTCCCTAGAACGCCTGATGGCGCTCCCTGCATGTTGGGCCTCTGTATGTGGCCACGCTGTGTAAAAGTCTCACACATGTTGTATTGTCATACTCAGGAGGAGTAGTAGAATGTATTTTGGGGTGTAATTTGTGGTATGCATATGCTGTGTGTGAGAAATAACCTGTTAATATGACAATTTTGTGAAGAGAAAAAAAAAGAAAAAAAAATAATTTTGCAAAGAATTGTGGGGAAAAATTACAACTTCAAAAAACTCACCATGCCTCTTGCTAAATACTTTGGAATGTCTACTTTCCAAAAAGGGGTAATTTGGGGGGTATTTGTACTTTCCTGGCTCGTTAGGGTCTCAAGAAATGAGATGGGCCGTCAGTAGTGTTGAGCGAACCCGGACTGTAACGTTTGGGTCCGTCCCGAACTTTCGGGTGTCCGGGAACACGGACATTTCAAAAAACGTTTTGGGTCCGGGTCCGGGGTTCTGGTATTTTACTCCACGTGTTGAGAAGCTGCAGGGCAGCCAATCAACAAGTGTTTCACTGGTTTGCCCTTAGAAGCCATCACAGCCATGCCTACTAATGGCATGGCTGTGATTGGCCAGTGCATCATGTGACCCAGCCTCTTTATAAGCTGGAGTCACTTGATGCTGCAGTCACATGCTCTTGGGTTAGCTGTAGGGAGAGGGAGCTGATGGCGTCAGGGAGAGATTAGAGACATTTTAACAACATCTGATCCTGCATCCTGAGATAGATTACTACTGCTGGGCTGTTGCTCTGAGGACAGATAGCAGAAATTTGAGATTTCACATACCGCTGCTTTGAGTTGCAGATCAAACTCTGCATAAAACAATGATCGCTACGATCGTGCTCAACGATCAGATTGTTGGAGGAATTTGAGATTTCAAATATTGCTGCTTTGAGTTGCAGATTGCAGATCAAACTCTGCCCAACACAACAATCGCTACGATCGTACACAACGATCAGATTGTGGGATCGTACACAACGATCAGATTGTGGGATCGTACACAATGATCAGATTGTGGGATCGTACACAATGCTCAGATTGTGGGAGTAATTTGAGATTTCACATACTGCTGCTTTGAGCGATCTGACTGCACTAGGTAGAGGGACAGATTATTGTTCAAAAATCATCTCCTAGTTCTAAAGGGAGAGGTTTTAGCTGCAGCTGTAAGTGACACATTATTGTTCAAAAATCATCTCCTAGTTTATTTGATTTTAATTTATTTTCCCTATCCCCATTTTTTTGTAGGGCACTTGCCCCACTCTTACCCCCATTTTACTTCCTTTTGCAGCCCTCTAGCACTTGCCAGGACTTTGTTACAGCCATTTTTGTGCCTAAAAGTTCGGGTCCCCATTGACTTCAATGGGGTTCTGGGTCCGGGATAATGTTCGGGCAACGTTCGGAACCCGAACCCGGACTTTTTCCCAAAGTTCGGACGGACCCGCAGAACCCGAACGTCCAGGTGTTCGCTCAACTCTACCAGTCAGTACATCGGGTGGGATCAATTTTCAGTGATTGGCACCATAGCTTGTAGACTCTATAACCTTCACAACGACCTAATAATATACACTAATTTGTTGTTTTTTTTACAAAAGATATGTAGCAGTATAATTTTTGGCCAAAATTTATGAAGTAAAATTACTAATTTGCTAAATTTTATAACAGAAATGAAGAAAAATGCATTGCAAATTTTCGGTCTTTTTCATTTCATTTTTCATTTTCTATTTTTCATAGTGCGAAAAATAAAAAACCCAGCGATGATTAAATACCACCAAAAGAAAGCTCTATTTGTGTGAAAAAAGGACAAACATTTCATATGGCTACAGTGCTGCATGACTGAGTAATTGTCATTCAAAATGTGAGAGCACTGAAAGCCTAAAAATTGGTCTGGTTGTTAAGGGGGTTTAAGTGCCCGGTGGTCAAGTGGTTAAAAATCTCCATAGGCGACGCTTTAAAATTTTTTAATGGTTTCCTTCAGGTCTCCACACGGCCGGTGGATGCACCGGATCGGAGCTCCGGTCTCCCGGTGGGACGGGAGGCCAGAGAAGAGCGGCGGACGGTGGTGGGGGGAGGATGTCCCCTCCTGTTGCCTGGGGTAACGGCTGAGTGGCTTTCGAGCCGATTGCCTGTTCTAAAAAACGGTACTGGGGTATAGCCTGTAGCTACAGGCTATATCCCGATACTTCCACTTTATAAAAGGCAATTTGCTTTAAGTGGTTAAATGTCTCTAGAAATGCACTAGGTGTCTTGTCTTGTTTCTCTAGTTTTTATTGGATTACCCCATCCGAGGAGGGCAGCATCCGCCTAGTCTTGAAACATTGATGTCCTGGTTGCTTTTTACTATAGAAGAACTTTTAGTGCTGGAAGCGACTGTTTTTTCTTGTATCGGGACCTGCTGATTGTATAAAACAAAAAAGGAGAGGGTTGGGACTTTGTAGGAAGCTTGCGCCCAGAGAGATATCATATTAGAAGCATGTCAGGCTAATACACTATCAACTAGAACCATATTGCATATTAACATAATGTATGACGAATATAATACATATAATAAAATATCTTTATTTCATACATGATATATAGGGTCACATATTGTAGCATCATAATAACCTGTTGGTTCATATTGTATCCATATCGAAAGGCCAAAACACACTCTTATATGGCTCCACAAAATACACAACACATTTACATTAATAGGTGCAATCCATTGGAGTCTGTATAATACAATACTGTTAAGTCTTGAAATGTAAACAGGGCAGGCTTCTAAAGCTCGACGCGTTTCGTGGCCTCCGCCACTCATCAGGAACTGATGTATGACAGATGTTCTACAATAGATATTTAAGGGGAAAAAGTTTTATACATGGGTATATCTATGGAGGGGGATGAGAAAGAGCAACAAACAAGATATATAAAATATTATAGTGAGGTCAATCCAACTTACAGAGACATATGAAGGTCTGGACATAGACACGGGATCACCAACAGAACGGTAAACATCAGGCATGGGAGCTGAGGTGGCTGAGAAATGTCTCCATAATTGCTGTTCCTTCTTCTGAGTCACAGGTGGTCTTCCTTCTGCATCACCACTGTTTTATTTTTTGGCCTTTCTTAATTTTTTTTTTTTACGTTTATTTTATTTATTTTTTTGCAGCAGCAGCAGTAAAAAAAAATCTCCACAATTGCTACACCCTTATTTTCTTTGAAAAAAAGCTATCATAAAATGGTTTATAGTGCACCAAGCACAAAAGTATTGCACCCAAGCACAATATTCCCATCCCACATTCTATAATAAAAAGTTATAAAAATCCCCCCAAAAAATAAAAAACAATAATAAAACGGTTTATAGGACACCAAGCGCAAAAGTATTGCACCGAAGCACCATATTTCCATCCCACACTCTATAATAAAAAGGTATAAAAATCCCCCCAAAAAATAAAAAACAATAATAAAATGGGTTATAGTGCACCAAGCACAAAAGTATTGCACCCAAGCACCATATTTCCATCCCACACTCTATAATAAAAAGTTATAAAAATCCCCCCCCCAAAAAATTTAAAACAGTAATAAAATGGTTTATAGTGCACCAAGCACAAAAGTATTGCACCCAAGAACCATATTTCCATCCCACACTCTATAATAGCGTATAGTCAATAGGTTGTTAAGGCTTCCCTACTGAGAGCTAAATTTAACCAAATAATTAAAAAAAAGAATGTAAATTAAAAAAATTGGGGAAAAAATGGCGTGGGGGGACTCTTTGGGTCTGGTATGGATTTTAACCACTTCCCTACCCGTGCATTGTAAAATGACGCCAGTAGGAACTGTCACGTACCTGGGGCGGGAGTCTGATGTGCATGACAGCCTCTCTTACACCACTGGTTCGAAAGCCCCTGATAGAGTTGACAGGGTTTCAAGAGCACAGAGTGGCATGAGTGCTGGACTGGTAAGCTGGATCCAGTTGCAGCAGACTGGGATGAGATGTACTAGTGCAGGACTTCCAGTAGGCCAGGGAACCACAGCTGAGCAGATTTGGAGACAGTGGAATGCGGATGCAGACCGGGTTGTCGGCAGGTGGACAGCATGATCACAGGCAGTAGACTGGAAGCGAAGATAGGATACAAGCTGGATTGGTAACTGGCGGGCAAGGCAATACCAGGGAACAGGCAGAAGAGAAATCAGGATACAAGCCAGGATTTATTTAACAGACAGGCAGCAAGGTACCAGGGAGCAGGCAAAAGAGAAGTCAGAGAAGCCAAAGTCAGGTGCAGGCAGATATCAGGATAGTCGGTATAAGCCAAAGCCACAGGAACAGGATCACAGATGCTACAAACAGTAGGGTTCACAGGGAACGCTGTAGACCAGACAGCAAAGATTCCAAGTCACAGTCCTCTTTAAATAGCCTGCCATTAGTCAGCAATTGTCACAAGGTGCGCGCCCGCACCTTCACGGTCCCGCGCACGCCCGTGTGCGCATGCACATTGGGATTCCTTTCCTTTGCCCGTTGGCACATGCGCCAGACGCATTTTCTCTTGGAAGTATGAAGAATGGGCATTCCTAAGTGCCTGCGGTTTTGTCTTCTGTGACAAGAACACTCCCTTCCTCCTGCAGCCCCTCAGAGTAACCAAGTACTTGTTTCCAGCACATTAGACTACCCAAGTACATATTTGCAGCCCATCAGAGTACCCAAGTACCTATCTGCAGCCCATGCATCATAGAATATATGTTGGGGTGTTTTCTTTCCAAAATGGGCTATTTTGTGTGTAATTCCACTGTCCTCGTGCTCCAGGACCTTCAAAAGTGTGATAGGTAGGAATAAAATTAGATGTGTAATTTATGCTCTTAGAACGCCCAATGGTGCTTCCTGCATTTTGGGCCTCTCTATGTGGCCAGGCTGTGAAAAAGTCTCACACACGGGGTATTGCCATACTCAGGAGGAGTAGCAGAATGTATTTTGGGGCATAATTGGAAGTATGCATATGCTGTGTATGAAAAATAACTTGTTATTATGAAAATTTTGTGTAAAAAGAAAAAAAAAAATTTCTTTAATTTCCCAAGAATTGTGGAAAAAAATGACAACTTAAAAAAACTCACCATGCCTCTTACTAAATACCTTGGATTGTCATTTGGGGGTATTTGTACTGTCCTGGGGTTTCAGGGCCTCAAGAAATGAGATAGGCCATCAGGGCATCAGGTGTGATCAATTTTTTATGATTTGCACCATAGCTTTTAGACTCTATAACTTTCACACAGACTAAATAATATCCACTAATAATTTTACCAAAGATGTGTATTTGTCCAAATTTATGAACAAAAATTACTTATTTGCAAAATTTTATAATAGAAACTAAAAAAAAGTGTTTTGTGTTTTCCAAATTTTCGCTCTTTCTTACTTATATCGCAAAAAATAAAAAGCCCGGTGGTGATTAAATACCACAAAAGAAAGCTCTATTTGTGTGAAACAAATGATGAAAAATGTGTTTTGGTACAGTGTTGCATGACTGAGTAATTGTCATTCAAAGTGTGAGAGTGTTGAAAGCTGAAAATTGGTCTGGGCAAGAAGGGGGTGAAAGTGTCCTGTATTAAAGTGGTTAAGGGGAACCCTATATCAGAATTAAGAAAAAAAAATGGCGTGGGATCCCCCCCAAGATCCATACCAGGCCCTTTGGGTCTTGTATAGATTTTAAGACGAACTCCACGCCAAAATAAAAAAATGGCATGAGGTCCCCTCCAAAATCTATGCCAGGCCCTTTGTGTCTGGTATAGATTTTAAAGGGAACTCCACGCCAAAATTTTAAAAAATAAATGGCGTGGGGTCCCCCCAAATTCCATTCCAGACCCTTATCCGAGCATGCAGCCTGGCAGGCGCCCCCGTCTCCTGAACCATACCAGGCCGCTTGCCCTCAGCATGTGGCCCCCAAAGCACCTTGTCCCCATGTTGATGGGGACAAGGGCCTCTTCACGATAACCCTGGGCTGTGGTTGTTGGGGTCTGCGAGCGGGGGGCCTGTCAGATTCTGGAAGCCCCCTTTAACAAGGAGTCCCCCAGATTCCACCCCCCCTAAGTAAATGGGTATCTGGTACATCGTACCCCTACCCATTCACCAGAAAAGTGAAAAAAAAGTAATACCCACAGGAAACAGTTTTTGACAAGTCCTTTATTAAAAAAGAAAAAATATATAGTGTCCCTTGATGTAATCCATCATCATCACGCCTCCCACAAATACAGAAAGAAAAAACCCCGCTGTAATCTCTTGGGAGGCCTCCGGCTATCTGCCTCCTCTCTGTTTTAACAGCTCTTATATAGGCAAGGGGCGGGGCCACCCGTCTACGTCACCTGGTGGCACCACCTCCTTCTGACATCACGTGATATCATTTTATTGGATATATTTTATAGCAGAAAGTAAAAAATATTGGGTTTTTATCATAATTGTCAGTCTTTTTTCTTTTATGTAATAAAAAAAAAAAATTCAGTGGTGATCTAATACCACCAAAAGAAAGCTCTATTTGTGTGAAACAAATGACATAAATTTAATTTGCATATAGTGCTGCATGACCGCGCAATTGCTAGTTAAAATAGCGCAGTGCCGAACAGCAAAAAATGCCCTGGTCATGAAGGGAGTAAAATCCTTTGGAGGTCATGCTGTTAAAGACTGCCTCACTGATCCCCCATCTGTATGTTCTGCCATAAAAGCTTTTTCTTTATTTGCCAGCATACTTAGCTCAGTGTACTAGCTCGGCATGCCTTGGGTGCCAGGATGACTTAACTCCTATTCGCATGTATGGGAGTTATATCATCCTGGGTCCATGATGCATGGCACATGCATTGGTGGGCAAATGCACTATAGCAATGTACCCCCAAAAAAAGATCAGATGCAGTTAATGCAGCTGCAAAGATTCACAGGTAATATTTCTGTACACAAAGGATAGAGGCTATATAACATATGTTAAAAATATAAACAGACACATTGATGAAGGCCCCTTGACCTAAATAAGGACAGACCCTATTTAACCTGGTTATAATAAAAAGATGGTAACATACTCACAGTACATCTGTGACTGGCACTGGTTTTAATATTGGTTTATTCACAAAATATTGGTGTGCAAAATATATTCAAATAAAGCTATGGCCTTGCCCTTTCCAACTAAATGGTGGTATATGTGTTTTATTTAAATGGGTAAAATTTTTTCTTAATTTATCAGTCATGAAGGCCCCTTGACCTAAATAAGAAAATGGAGCCTTGACTGTTGGGACATCATCAGAACTGAGGAGTAGCTAAGCAACAATATGCAAATTAGCATAAAGAGTATTGCTCATAATACAGAAGGAAGGGGTGGAGCCAGAGTTCAAATATAAGGCGGTTTTTGAGGCAATTCTGTGCCTTTAAGGAAACGCAATTGGAAGAGCTGGATGTTTGGACTCCCCTTTGCCATCACTATGGACACCGAATTCTTGCTTTCCAGGGTCTGTGAGCTGCTGGACTCTCCTGTCCCTGGGACCTTCCTCTATTCCTGCGGCCCCTGTGCCTGCTCTCCCTGTTAATGGGCCCCCAGCTTCTAGAGCTGAGAGGCGCTCACGCCCTCCATCCCTCCTAAATCCCAGCCCGACTAGACTACAGCTCTCTAGTGGGGGCATCCTTCCTCTGGAGCCACTAGCACTGAAGGTGCTGGCTATTTACCTTCCAGGGACATAGGCTCTTCTACCCGCTTGCGTAAGGGCTCCTCCTGGGGGGTATGTTCTACATTGCCCGGTGTCCCTACTGCCAACTCCCACTCTCCTCGTTCCCGGAACCCCAAGTTTTCAAGAAGGGACACTGCAGAGTCACGAGCAGTGGTATGTTCTGCCCAGCTCCCTGTGCCCCGTAGGGCAGGAGCCAATGGATCGGGCAATTCCCCAGTGTTCCCTGCTCCTGTGTTAGGGTCTGACTGCTTCTCCGCTCCAGTCCAACACTCTGCGCCCGGCTGGGCGGGTGTTTTTTTAGCTGCCGGTGGACTTGGAACGGCTGACTCTCTTTTTTGAGCTATGTCACATTCCTCTGCCTGTCAAGGGCTCCTCCTCCTCAGCCTTGTCTAATGCCTGCTCTTAATGAGCATGCGCATCTCCTGTTCCCCGCAGGGCGGGAGATTTGATTCATCCCTCAGACTCCTCCAATTTGAACAATTCCAATTTACATCCTGTTCACTCTGCCACTATGCGGGATCCCTCCCCCTTTTCTCATCCGGCTTCTTGTGGATGCTTCTGTGGCCCCAGAAAGGGCTCCCTACGTGTGTTCACAATGTTCCTGCTCCTGCTCTGACAGCAATCTCTGGGCCCCCACGGGCCATGCATTGAGTTCCTAGTACCGGTCCAGCTTCTAACGACAACGCAGAATGCACCTCCAGGTTGCCCAGTTCTACTATTGACCATCCGGCTCCGCTGATTAGTGAGTATGACTGTGAACTGATTTGCGGTAGGTCTTGTGATGCTTCTGTATCAGTTTTACCAGAAGACCGTTTATTTTCCATCGTCAAATTGGTTTTGTCACAACTGGGAGTAACTTCAGTGCTCCCATCCGGTTCGGGTACCGTCGATAATTGCTCCCTGTGGGCGGTGCCACCAACTGGTGCGCATCTGTCTGTGGAAAGTAAAGATAAGATTTGGCGCGAGTTTGTAGATTTGCTCACCCTAGTACCTCCCCATAGGGAAACAGTGGACAAATCGTGACGGGTGGACGTGAATGTTCAGATTGATAAAGCCAAAAAGCTTCCCCGTACATTTGGGAACTGGCTGCAGGGCTTCTGCCCATACTCCGAAGTCATTTGTGAGTGCTTCCCTGAATTAGGCCCCTCACTGTTTTGTTATTTTGGATCTTATGTGGGGGCCTATAAGGTATATGCGGGTCAGTGCTGGTTCAAATATGATACCCAATTTCGGCAAAAATTGGTCGCACGCAAGGAATTTTGCTTTGACTGTCAGGACAGTAGCTTGTGGTAGTTACTAATGTGCCTGCACAGGCCGTCATCTGTTCAGTCAGCAGCCGGCGCCCTTCATGGGGCATCAGCTACCCCCAAAAAGGGTGTCTGTTGGCTTTTCAACGAAAGTCATTGCAAGTGGTACACCGCTTGTAAATTCAAGCACAAATGTTCTCTCTGCGGGGGGGGGGGGGTTTGCTCATTCGACCATTTGATGCTTCAAGCGTGGAAAACAACCTCATCCCAAACCAGGGGCCAAAATTGACTTTTCTAAAACAGAGGTCTCCAGTGAACATTCCAAGGATGTTTCACTGGCTCGATCTATACCCCCTACATAGGAAGGGTTTGATCTTTAAGGGCAGTTTTGACCTTGGTTTCTGGATCCCCTTTGTCCCGTCGGCTGTTCCGAATATGTCTCTCAATTTAAAATCTGCAATTGAATTTGAAGCTGTCGTTTAGGAGAAGATACAGATGGAATTGGAATTGGGGTGTATGGCTGACCCGTTTGATTCCCCCTCTTTCCATAATCTGAGAGTTTTGCCTCTTGGTGTAGTCCCTAAATGGGAAAGGGGGAGATTTCACCTCATACACCACCTTTCCTATCCATCTGGCTCTTCGGATAATGATGGCATTGACAAGGAGGAATCCATGGTCCAATACGCCTCTTTTGATAAAGCCCTACAATTTGTTCACTCGGTGGGACATTCTGCTTTGCTGGCGAAACACTTGGGTCGGAATCCCACTTGACCCTCGTCCGTTTTATGGAAGCGGTCGTTTCGTCTTACAGGGTGGCTCACTTGTTTAACATCCCGAAATAGTTTTCTCCGCATAACCTGGTACCTAAGGAGGAACAGTTACGGTAGTAATAGGCTTCTCGGTCTACCTATCCTTTCCACCACATACTCCACTTTAGAGGGGGAAAGGGTAAATCCCTGATGTGGTTCTCCGTTTTGAGAGTCTAATACCTTTCTCCCCCTTAGTTTGCCCAGTCGGTATGTGGGGTTAAGGTTAAGGTAGACATAGAAGAGGATTTGCTGTCGAAGTTTAAGTTAACGTCTAAAATTTAACTCTCTGTATAAGCCTTGTCGGCTGCCCTGTT
>BLSH010160753.1:1146366-1156764 GCA_018402905.1 Glandirana rugosa | reverse complement strand
AGGAGTGTTAGAGACTGAACCCTGTCATGGTGTGGGTCAGGGTGTAGTCTCCATAGACAGACGTGGTGTTTGAGGAAACACTTTAGACCTCTGTGCTCGTGTCCAACACGTGTTTCCCGAACGAAGTTGTAAACTTTACGGAAGAGACGGAGTCCTAATGTGAATTAGTACTGGCTGAGAGATGGGAAGCAGTCTAGACAGTCACCCCGACGTTACCGCCGTTTTAACCCTTATTTCGCGGACATCATAGGACACTAGGGTTCTTTACGTGTTTGAACGAAAAATAAATATCCAACCCCGGTGAAAACTTCACGGAGTTAGAATAACCTTGACTACATTATTGGTCAGGGGCTAATCAAGCCTCGGATCAATAAGATTGAGGCACTTCAAAAGTGGCCCCAACCTATAAATAAAAAGCAAGTTTGTGCATTTCTTGGGATCACAGGATACTACAGGCGCTTTATTCCCAATTTTGCCGCCATTGCAGCCCCACTGACAGATCTGACGAAGGGTAGAGAGTCGGTCATGATTAAGTGTAATCCTGAGGCAGAGAAGGCATTTCAAATGTTGAAGCAAGCCCTTTGTGCACAACCTGTGCTCGTGTCTCCAGATTTCACAAAGGAGTTTGTGGTGCAGACAGATACCTCTGATGTGGGACTGGGTGTGGTACTGTCCCAAGTCAGAGATTGTGAGGAGCACCCAGTGGTTTACCTTAGCAGAAAGCTCAACAGACATGAGAAAAACTATGCCATTGTTCAGAAGGAATATTTAGCTATCAAATGGACCTGGAATATTACCTGTTGGGGAGACCATTCAAACTAGTCACTGATCATGCTCCTCTTAAATGGATGTGTAATAACAAGGAGAAAAACAGTCGTGTAACAAGATGGTTCCTTGCTCTTCAAACATTTAAATTCACAGTGGAACATAGAGCTGGGAAACTCCAAAACAATGCAGATGCCCTTTCCCGTATCCATTGTTTGGTAGGGACAGTTGTTCAGCCAGTTGCGCAGGGGCTTGAGTAGGGGGGGTATATGTGGCATTATGAAAGACAAGGTGATCAATGGACGTTATATTTCACCTTGCATGCG
Organism: Glandirana rugosa; assembly: GCA_018402905.1. Taxonomy (NCBI): domain Eukaryota; kingdom Metazoa; phylum Chordata; class Amphibia; order Anura; family Ranidae; genus Glandirana; species Glandirana rugosa. Next base: position 1,155,673 of record BLSH010160753.1, on the reverse strand, counting down.
TTCATTTGCAGGAAACTAGGGTGGAGCTACCTTGGCAGGGTTGGTTTAGGACCAGATTTTGCGGTCCACTCATATCCACCAACAGGTGGTATAAAGGAAGCAGGTCTGGATCAGAAGATTGCTCTTGACCTGGACTCAGGAAGCCAAAGCTTGAGAGAGCTTGAGAGAGCTGCTGAACTGAACTTTGCTTTGTGATTGAAACAAAAAGCTTTGCATTATCTTTGTTTTGTGGGTGACTGGGAAAAGCCCTTCACCTCTGAGTTAGGAAAACTGGATATATTTAGTTAGGGCTTGGATGGCAAGGATTTATTTTCTGTTTTGTTTATTTGATTTTACATGCAACCTTGTGAATATACCTGGCTACAAGTCAGATTTTAAGAAAACCTGCCGTTTGGACTACTTTTTTCCAGGGAAGGCGATCCCCATTGAGCAAACCCCCCACACTTGTTAAAATAACAACTTTGTGAAAAAAAATCTTTAATTTCTTAATTTTCCAAAAAAAAAAAAATTACAACTTCAACTTTTTCCAAAAAGGGGTAATTTTAAGGGTATTTGTACTGTCCTGGCATTTTAGGGCCTCAATAATTGAGATAGGCAGCCAGTACATCAGAATTGGTCAGTTATGAAATACAATTGTGCCCATAAGTTTACATACCCTGGCAGAATGCATGATTTCTTGGCCATTTTTCAGAGAATATGAATGATAACACAAAAATATTTCTTTCACTCATGGTTAGTATTTGGCTGAAGCCATTTATTATCAATCAACTGTGTTTACTCTTTTTAAATCATAATGACAACAGAAACTACCCAAATGACCCTGATCAAAAGTTGACATACCTTGGCGAATTTGACCTGATAACATGCACACAAGTTGACACAAAGGGGTTTGAATGGCTATTAAAGGTAACCATCCTCACCTGTGATCTGTTTGCTTATAATTAGTGTGTGTGTGTGTATAAAGGTTAATGAGCTTCTGGACTCCTGACAGACCCTTGCATCTCTCATCCAGTGCTGCACTGACCTTTCTGGATTCTGAGTCATGGGGAAAACAAAATAATTGTCAAAGGATCTGTGGGAAAAGGTAGTTGAACTGTATAAAACAGGAAAGGGATATAAAAAGATATCCAAGGACTTGAGAATGCCAATCAGCAGTGTTCAAACTCTAATCAAGAAGTGGAAAATGAGGGGTTCTGCTGAAACCAAACCATGGTCAGGTAGACCAACTAAAATTTCTGCCACAACTGCCAGGAAAATTGTTCATGATGCAAAGAAAAACCCACAAATAACTTCAGGTGAAATACAGGACTCTCTGAAAACATGTTTCAAGATGCACAATAAAGAGGCACTGCATGGTCGAGCTGTATCGGTATCAGCATGGGTGGTGCTCTGGACCAGGGCTCAGTGATGAACAGAGGACCCAAATCTTCTAACGGTTCCTGCAGGGGTAGAGCTGCAAAAGGTGTTTCCTCTTTGTCTATGGTGAGTGCCACCTTAGAATAGCTGTATTTCCAGAAGTTGCGCCTTTCATTTCCAGACTTGGGAGTTTCAGCACCAGTTAAAAGTGTTATAATGGATCTTTGGGATTGACCTTTCTTACCTTGAATTACTTCTGCAAAAGTTCATGTTCTGCTTTATTGTGCTCTATGTAAGCTACCTGCACAAAAGCTGTTGATTCCAGCTCTGTGTCCTTCATAAATGTTAACTCTCAATGGAACAGCTGATTACTCGTTAATTGTAGGAGGAGATCTGTTCATTTTTCTCTTTCATTTAGAAGCAGCTAAAGCCAAACAGCGAAATACACAGACCATTCACACATGCAGAAGCTGTATTAGCAGGATATAAGAGTAGCCATTTGTCTTTTTATTTATTAAAGGTATATCTATGCTACACTTAGTGTGATGCCCTCTGGTGTTCTCGTACACAAACAGGGTAGTGCCAAGGCAGCAGAGGCACCCATCTTGGACACAGTGGATACTGCTGGGATGGTAGCCTCTCCTAACTCTGTGTCCCCTGCCATCTACAGCATGCTGCATGATTGGGCTGTACCTCAACTGACGCTTTCACTTTCATTGGCTTCTCCAGCATAAGTTGTGAGAGGGCCAGGATCAATAAGCAGTAGGTATCAGCATGGAGCTGAGCTCTTCTGTAGTTCTCCTGCCTGTTTATTGATGGTGCTTATGATTAGGTACCTGTCTTGTCAGTCATGGAGCAGGCCCCTGAGACCTGAACTTCAATTTTATTATCCATTTGATGTTAGATCTAATCCACAAACCTTTGAATAGCTAAAACTTCCATCCATTTCATTTATGGTGGCCATACATCTTCGATTTAGTAAACCATTTGATGTGTGATTTGATCAAAATGATCAAATAAGCAAATAATTGAATAGAAAATTATAAAACAAAATAGCGGCGCTTCAATATGTAAAATAACAGTTGATTTCCCAGGTAATGGTGATCAGTCCCAGAGATGGTTTAGGCATATATCAATAACATAACAAGTCCTATATAGTCCAATGACAGTTCATAAGAGTATTCCAAAGGCATAGAAAGCGGAGATGTCACTTCCAATAGTATAGGCACCCAGTGAGGAAGATGTAAATGCACCAAAAGCACTCAGTGTCCACCACCAATTATGTGGGGCCGCTTACCAGAAACAGATGGCTTCCAAACTAATGGAAAAGCCGAAGGAGGCTTGCAGGGACGTGATACTCCCTTATAAAACCAGCTGTAGCGTAGGAGACTCTTCTATACATCAGGGGAAGTAGCGCCAGCGCTCATCCAAAGAAAAATACAAAATGACCATAGCGTGATACTGTTAAGCATTTAATGAAGGTAAAAAAACACATTGCACTCACATCTGAAAGTGCGTCTCTATGTTCTTACGGCCAACCTATTGAAGTGTACAGTGGATACTACCTGGATTTTACTTGGATGCCTGCTTTTATTCTGACATCATGTGAGTGCAATGTGTTTTTTTACCTTCATTAAATGCTTAACAGTATCACGCTATGGTCATTTTGTATCTTTCTTTGCATGAGCACTGGTGCTACTTCCCCTGATGTATAGAAGAGTCTCCTACGCTACAGCTGGTTTTATAAGGGAGTATCACGTCCCTGCAAGCCTCCTTCGGCTTTTCCATTAGTTTGGAAGCCATCTGTTTCTGGTAAGCGGCCCCGCATAATTGGTGGTGGACACTGAGTGATTTTGGTGCATTTACATCTTCCTCACTGGATGCCTATACTATTGGAAGTGACATCTCCACTTTCTATGCCTTTGGAATACTCTTATGAACTGTCATTGGACTATATAGGACTTGTTATGTTATTGATATATGCCTAAACCATCTCTGGGACTGATCACCATTACCTGGGAAATCAACTGTTATTTTACATATTGAAGTGCCGCTATTTTGTTTTATAATTTTCTGTGGTGATTGGGACTTCTATCTGCATCCCCAATAGCAGGCTGCTGTTTATCGTTCATTGCCCTTTTTGTGTTATCATCTTTAGCGCAGATATCTCCTAGTTTTTAAATAATTGAATAGCCCTAACTTCCCTTTGAAATTGATGTAGATCAAACTGAATCAGTTGGCCAGGGTGGAAAATAAATGATTGTTTTGCAACAGTAAGCAGCACTGAGGTGATTTAGTCACAGATCCAATTGTCTTTCGCTCAGATTATGAGATTGCTTAACGGAAACAGAGATGTGATTGTAAAAGTGGTTGTAAACGCTCAAGGTTTTCCATTCTTCGCATGAAGGTAAAAAGGTAAAAAACCTGAAGGTAAAAAACCTGTTCTGTGCCGCAACTCCCCCAGCCCGCCCTAATACTTACCTTAGCCCGATCTTCCTCCAGGGATGTGCACAAGAGCCTCAGCTCTCTGGGAAATCCCCCTCCTCATTTTCTGAGACAGCAGTGGGAGCCATTGGCTTCCACTGCTGTCAATCACAGCCAGTAAGCCAATGAGAAGGGAGAGGGGTTGGGGCCGAGCCGCAACTCTGTGTGTGAATGGACATGCAGAGCCACAGCTCATGGACTGCTTGGGTGCCCCCATTGCAAGATGCTTGCTCTGGTGGCACTCGGCAGGAGGGAGGGACCAAAAATACCTTTGAGGGACCCAAGAAGAAGAGGATTGGGGCTGCTCTGTGCAAAACCACTGCACAGAGCAGGTAAGTATAACATGTTTGTTATCTAAAAAAAAAAGAACGCCTTTAATATCACTTTAATTTTCAATCAGATCTTCCAAGTATCAATTGTAATCCACTTCACTGTGCTAGCATATCAACTGAATGAGTTGTTGACTATAAATCAATTATTCTTATTGGAAGCGATCGATTTAAAAGAAATTGATCATTTATGGAAACTTGTGTGACCAAGATTAGGCTAAAGCCTCATACACACGATCAGATTTTCGGACAACCGTTCGTCCGTTTTTTGTTGCATTCTAGTCTCATATCGAAAGTGAAGAGGTTACTCACCATACGAAAATTCTCGTACGACAGAATACAACGTCAGAAGTGACTCAATGTGTTGAATAGTTTTGTATGTATTTTTTTGTTTCTGAGCATGCGTAGTCTTAAAGAGATCATACGATTTTTTTCGGACGAAAACCGCACTGATTAAATGAAAATTGGACGTTGAGTTCACGTACGACAAAAATTTTATAGTCTGCACATCCAGCTTTTGTCGGACAAAAAACAGGAATCGGCTGTCGTAAGAACCATACTTACGAACCGAAAAGCGTCACATCGCTCATTGGACAAAATTGTACTTCCAATTTCGTATCATGTGTACGGGCCTCAAGTTTGAGTTGTATTTGATCAAGCTAAGTGGACCAGCCAGGGCAGAAAATTACCAGTTGTTTTGCACTGATCAGCACCACCTGAATACCTTGCTCATGATTGTGAACAGATTTTGATAGGTTAGATTATGAGATTAGGAGAGAGGCGCCTCTAAGTGTAATATGCACGCATTATTAAAGGTAATGGGATTAAATACACTCACATAATAGTGGATAAAATCAGCATGGGAATGTAGTCCAGGGCGGCGTCACCGTCATGTTTGGGTCTTGATGCGGCTGAATGCTGAAGAGGCTGTAAGAGAAGCCGTTCGTAATGATGGAAGTGGATTTGCCGGCAGATTCCAAAGCGAGGCTTGAACCGCAAGACAACCAGGCGCAGACAGGTGACGTCACGGGAGGTGTGACGCGTTTCCTAGGCGATCGGCTCAGCTGATAGGAGAGCCGCGCCTCTTCTTCAGGCAACGTGCATATTATATTTAGAGGCGCCTCTCTCTCCTTGTCTTTTGCAGTGTTTGGAGCCTGGTTCCGCTCTTTTGGGATGGCTGCCTACATCTAAGTGTTGATGGACTTATGGACTTATGTCATCTTCACATGTTTATATATACTAAGAAGTTTCTTTTATTACATTACATGTGGTATTTTTAGATGCCTTTATATGTTTTTATGCACATCCTTAATTTATTGCTCCCACCATATCCCTGTTTACATCCTACTCTTGTAAAAAGCAGGGGTTGTGCGCACATACTTGCCTCAGATTATGAGATTACATGATGGAAAAAAAGATGCGATCGACAATGTACAATATTATGATCATATCTTAACTATAGATTGAAATCCACTTTCCTGTGGTTGGCATATTGATTAAGTGGGCTGTTGACTATAAATTGATTATTCCTATCAGAAGTGGTCATTTATCTAAGCATGTATGGCCATCATAAGGCATACCTTCCATTTTTTCTTTCAGAGACGGGAAAGAGGGAAACCTTCTCACACAAAGTATTTAGGCAATGGGCACACCTCTGCCGTGCCTTTAGTTATGCAGACCATTTATAATGCGTACACCAGAAATAACTGTTTTTTCTCCAAATAGTTTTTTTTTTTGCACTGTTACTTTCCCTTTCATTTCAAACAAGATATTTAGGGGATAGGATAAAGGTTCCATGCAGATAACACTTTTAGTAGTTGAATAGTACATTTTCATAGATATCTGTATCAGACCAAAAAACTTTGAATGAGGAGGAAAGAGGTTGCAGAAGAGGGATAGTCCCTCCAAATCAGGGACAGTTGCGAGGTATGCTAGAAATATAACGAGTAAAATAGGAAATAGAGCATACAAAGTGCAAATAAATATCCAGATTTGGCATATGTGTGCAGAACTAATGTTAATGAGTTCCACATAGAAATTCTGGACAGCACTGCAGATATTTTCAGTAACAACACCTTTCTTTCATGCTGCCCTTCTTAAAAAAGGCACAGGTTTCTTGCGGTTAACCTCAAAAGAACAGAATTAGTGAGAATATGAAGAGATGCGTAGTTGAAGTGTTGCATTTGAAAAATCAGAAATGTGGTGACCGGGCAAACAGAACGTTATGGTACTGAGCCACCACATCTACATACCTGGGGATTTACTAATGCAGCTTACCAGAATTCCTATATAGGGTTCTCCTTATGTCCTACTGAAAATCAGGCTTATTTAACCACTTCAATACAGGACATTTATACCCCCTCCCTGCCCAGACCAATTTACAGCATTCAGTGCTCTCACACTTTGAATGCCAATTACTCAGTCATGCTACACTGTACCCAAACTAATTTTTTATCATTTTTTTCACACAAATAGAGATTTCTTTTGGTGGTATTTAATCACCTCTGGGTTTTTTATTTTTTGCGACATAAGTGAAAAAATAGCAAAAATTTTGAAGAAAAAAATCAATTTTTTTTCGCTTCTATGAAAAAGTTTTGCAAATAAGTAATTTTTGTTCAAAAATTTGGGCCAAAACCTATACTTCTATATATCTTTGGTAAAAATAACCCAAATAAGTGTATATTTGAAGGCCCTGGAGCACCAGGACAGTGGAATTACCCAGAGAATGACCCCATTTTGGAAGGCAAACACCCGAGGTATATTCTATGAGGCATGGGCTGCAGATAGGTACTTGCGTACTCTGATGGGCTGCAGATAGGTACTCAGGTATTCTGATGGGCTGCGGATAGGTACTCGGGTACTCTGATGGGCTAGAGACAGGTACTTGGGTACTCTGATGGGCTAGAGACAGGTACTTGGGTAATCTGATGGGCTGCAGATAGGTACTGGGTTACTCAGATGGGTTGGGGACAGGTACTTGGGTAATCTGATGGGCAGGTGACAGGTATTCGGGTGCTCTGATGGGCTGGTGACAGGTCCTCGGGTACTCTGATGGGCTGGTGACAGGTACTCGGGTACTCTGATGGGCTGGTGACAGGTACTCAGGTACTTTAAAGGGTTGGTGACACATACTCGGGTACTCTGATGGGATGGTGACAGGTACTCGGGTACTCAGATGGGTTGGTGACAAGCACTCGGGTACTCTGATGGACTGGTGACAGGTACTTGGGTACTTTGATGGGCAGGTGACAGGTACTCTGATGGGCTGGTGACAGGTACTCATGTATTTTGATGGGTTGGTGACAGGTACTCGGCTACTTAGATGGGCTGGTGACAGCTACTCGGGTACTCTGATGCGTTGGTGAAAGGTACTCGGGTACTCAGATGGGCTGGTGACAGGTACTCGCATACTCTGATGGGTTGGTGTCAGGTACTTTGGCACTCAGATGTGCTGGTGACAGGTGCTTGGGTACTCTGATGGGTTGGTGACAAGCACTCGGGTACTCTGATGGGCTGGTGACAGGTACTCAGGTACTTTGATGGGCAAGTGACAGAAACTCTGATGGGCTGGTGACAGGTACTTGTGTACTTTGATGGGTTGGCGCAGTAGGGACCCGGTGTGAAGCCGAAAGGCTCCACTGTTGGGTTCTCTTACTCTCAATGGTGGCGGCAGCACTCGGCTAGCCGATCCAAAGATCAGTGGCGGTGCCGACTTCGCTGGACTCCAGGACAGGTAAGTGTCCTAAAGTTAAAAGTCAGCAGCTACTGTATGTGTAGCTGCTAACTTTTAATTTTTAAAGGTGCAGCGGTGGACGGCAGACCTCCGTTTTAAGTTGGATTCATGTCATATTCATAGCATTTAGCATGCTGATGTGCAATAAATGCACTTGAATTGACATCCACTTTTTGACTCATTGCATTGCATTGATATGCATTTATTTTTTTTAAAGAAATCTGTTTATTATTTTTAGACATTGATATGCATTTTTTAAAACACATTTCATTCATATGCAGATTTTTGGTTTGCAGTCAAAATACATTATTTTCTTGTCTTAAATGATGTTGCCCTGCATTTGAATGCAGCATGTTCAATTTTCACAAAGTGCACACCAATGCAACATGTTGTGAACTGGGCCTATTGGAAACAACGATTTTTACCTTGTCATTGCATCAATCTAGTATTGAGAAATGCAGCCCTACGGACATGGTGTGAATGGACATTGAATATTGTTACTACCACTGACAAAACTACTACATCCCTGACTGTAGCAGCATGTAAAAGAAACTCACGACCATATATTACCGAAGCAATCAACTACCCCTGCACAAAAATGAGCACATATGGCGCACATGTGTACATAAATGACAATTGTGTAACATCTGTTGGGTATCACCATGCATGCTAGAATGAGAGAAATAATTCTGGGGCCATCGTTTAAGATTAACTCTAGGTTGATGACAGGGCCGTAGATAAATTTTGTTTCTGGGGGGGGTTCAGCTCACGGCTGAGCTGCATTTTTACGGATGGTGGGGAAGTTATACAGGCTGTTGCACTTGGTAGGCAGTAGCTCCTGTCAAATGTGACCCATTCACCATGCGGTTGTGACGCAGTGGTGCAGGAATAGAGACAGGAAAATAGGAGTCAGGTGGGTGGGGGCGGCAGCAGGACAGGAGGGAGAAGTGTCACAGGAAGGGGCATGGAACAGGAAGGGGAAGTGTCACAGGAGGGGCCATGGGACAAGAGGGGGAAGTGTCATGGGAGGGGAGCAGCAAGTGGCACAGGTCGGGACAGCAGGACAGGAAGGGGGAAGAGGCACAGGGAGTGGGATGTGGTGTTGTACAGGGGGTATGGGGTAGACGTATGGTGGATATAGTGGCCCCTGTGTATGAGTCAGTGGGATGTTGGGGTAATGGGGGCCCCTGTGAACAGGTAGGTGGGGTGTTGTAGAGTATGAGGTGAGTGCAGGCTGAGGTTGATGGAGTGCAAGTACTGGATCCCGGTCAGCATGGTCTGGCTCTGACACCATTTCATGTTGGCCTGGTTTTAGTAGTTGGTGAGGAAGTCTACGCCATGCTGGAGGTAGGGCTGTCCACTGTGACAGAGGTGGCAGGACTTGGGGACTCTGGTCTACACACAG
>BLSH010160753.1:1124611-1142197 GCA_018402905.1 Glandirana rugosa | reverse complement strand
ACAGTCACCCTCCTTATCACAGGGTAGTAACCACAGTCACTCTCCTTATCACGGGGTAGTAACCACAGTCACCCTCCTTATCACGGGTCAGTACACTATTCCTTCCAGTGACACCAATGATGGGACACTATTCCTCCCACTGACACCAATGATGGGACACTATTCCTCCCACTGACACCAAAGATGGGACACTATTCCTCCCACTGACACCAATGATGGGACACTATTCCTCTCATTGACACCAATGATGGGACACTATTCCTCCCACTGACACCAATTTTACATTGTTAAGTGAAAAAGTCCTTTTTTTCTTCAGATTGACAGCTGACTGCACGATCCTGTATATAGCATTAAGGTAAGAAACAATATATGCAGTGTTATATTTGTTTTAAATGTCGCAATGGTTTTGCGGCTCCCAGTTTTTTTTTTCCTTCAGAAACGGGTCCAAGTTGCTCTTTATGTCTTAAAGGTTGCAGACCCCTGCTTTAGACGGTTATATAACCTACACCCTGACTTCTCCCAGGCTGAGATGGAAGGCCAGGAGTCATCTGCCAGGGAATACATTGAAGCGTCTGGGATGCCAACTCTGTCTCGGGAGATTGCTGAGGCTATAGAAGCCAAGATCTCGGCAGAAGAGTTCGGTGTAGCCCTGGCTCAGTCGAAACCGTATAAAGCCCTCGAGCCAGACGGCTTCACTCTGACGTACTATCGGCCTCTATTCTGAGTCCACATTTTCTGACTTCATATAACGCATTAAAGGGTGAGGAGACCCTGCCTGTGGACTCCCTAAGTGCATATGTCACGCTGATACAGAAGGAAGGAAAGGACCCTGCCCATTGTGGGAGTTACCGCCTTATTGCCTTACTTAATGTGGACCTGAAGTTCATCTCAAAAATTATATCGAACAGGCTTCTCCCGCACTTACCGTCTCTAGTGCACTTCGATCAAGCGGGCTTTGTACCCCTGAGAGAGGCACGCGATAACACCACCTGGGTGCTAAATCTCATACACTATGCTCGTTGGTCTGGGGAATCGTTATTGCTTCTCTTGACCGATGCAGAGAAAGCTTTTGACAGGGTGGCCTGGCACTTTATGCGGGCCACCCTGTCACACATAGGATTGGGCCTTAACATGCTCCGCTGCATTCTTTCCCTTTACTCTTGCCCCTCGGCGTCAGTGAGGGTCAATGACTGGCGGTCCAACTACTTCTTTCTAGGGAATGGGACGAGGCAGGGCTGCCCCCTGTCCCCGATCATCTTTATCTTGTCTCTGGAACCCTTCCTCTGTTCAGTTAGGGGGAATCCTGACATCAGGGGGGTACAGAAACCTTCAGGGCACCATAAGGTCGCAGCCTACGCTGACGACTTGATCTTCTTTGTGTCCTTTCCGGGAGTCTCCCTGCCAAACATCATGGAAGCATTACGGGTCTATGGGGAACTCTCAAACTATAAGATTAATGTGGCCAAGTCGGCTGCCCTGAATATAACGTCTCCTTCATCTGAAGTCCGCAGACTCCGCTCATCTTTTGCGTTTAATTGGACGAGTGCCCCCATTAAGTACCTGGGGATTCACATTACCTCCGACCCGGCAGACATGTACACAGCAAATTATATCCCCCTACTTCACATACTGAAAACAGATATTCAACTCTGGCATACATTGATCCTGACGTGGTTCGGGCGCTGCACAGCAGTCAAGATGACCATCCTCCCGAGAATCTTATTCGTAATGCAAGCTATCCCGATTCGGATTCCGTCAGGGTTCTTCAAACAACTAATGGTCTTGTTCTGCAAATCAAACTGCAGACCCTGTTGCTCCCAAAGGTGAAAGAGGGCTTGGGGTTCCCCGACTTGCTTAATTATTTCAGAGCCGCACACCTCTCATGGGTGGTGGACTGGCACTGTAATGCTGATTCTAAACAATGGGTGGCATTGGAAATTGAAGAGGCCTCCCTGCCCCTCTTATCCTCACCTTGACTCCAGTCACGGCCCCCGGAGGACATGAGAGAGCATCCGTTGATCGGGGCAACGTTAGAGGTGGTGGCATCGATTTTCCGCTCTTCGGACCTTGCCCCACTCCCGTCACCGATGACTCCGGTCATTGGTAATCCAGACTTCATTCTGGGCCCAACGAGTAGAGGGGTGTGGAGGTTAACGTGACAAGGGAAATAACGGGTGGGTGATGTGTGGCCACGGGGCGGACTGCCCTCCTTAATAAACGTAGCTGAGCTGCTGTACCCCCCGATCGATAACCTAAGCTCTTACCAAATTAAACACTTCTTGCAGTCCCTGCAGAGGGCCCGCTATGAACCCCGCGACCTTACCCCCTTCGAGATGCTCTGTAAGGCAGGGGAACCCGTTAGACATACCTTGGCTCTTTTATATGGGTTTCTGTCGGCTTCTGCTGGGGAGCCGTCCCCGACCTTTGTTCGGCATTGAGACAGTCAATTCACCCCCTCACAGGTTGACAAAATATTCCTTCTGGCGCACAATCATCCTTGGCGAGCCAGTTCCAGGAGGTGGGGTATAAGATCCTCACCCGATTGTACAGGGTACCTCGGGTGCTTCATCAGATGAATAGATCCACTCCAGACGAGTGCTGGCGGTACGGTTCGGAGGGGGGCACGATCCTTCACATATTCTGGTCCTGCCCCATTTTGTGACCCTTCTGGGAGGGGGTGATAGCCACCATCAAAAGCCTAACGGCAGTCGAGCTAGGAAGCGACCCAGCCGGGTGTCTTCTCCACCTGACGGAGATGCCTCTCTGGAAATATAAGAAAACCCTCACAATGCAGCTTCTCAACGCGGCAAGGGCATGCGTGCCGGCATTATGGAAACAGACTCAGCCTCTGACTAGGGCCTTGTGGTTCTCCAGGGTTAACCACATTCACTGAATCAAGGAGCTGACTGCCTCCTTGTCTAACACGGAGGAACAGTTCAGGGAAAAATGGAGACCCTGGAGATACTTTACTGGAACGGAGGCCTACCTGCGAGAAGTAGTTTGACTCACTTTATCATCACAATCTATCCTGCATAACCCCGTTGGGGTTTTTTGATCTCTGAGTGTAGATGACCTTTTTGCTCCCCTTGACATGAGGACCCCTGCGCCCCCCCAACCCCCCCTTTTTTTCCCTTTCCTCTCTTCCCTTCCTCCTCCTACCCCCTTCGCCCCCTTCTCCTTTTTCTTAATTTCTTTTTTATTTCTGTATTCTGGGTTTTGATTGTTTTGTTTCTATGTGATAGGTAGCTACTGTAGGGCTCAGGCGAGTTGCCGGGTGTGCTGGGGGGGACGACTCCCGGGCGCGCACTACCCTCCAAGCTGTTCTGTTCAGTATACGATTTGCAGATCTACTATCTCGGGACCGGGGACAGGCGAGCCCTCGGTTGGCTTTGGGAAGTATCGATCAACATTGTAGCATAATCACTATGTACTTGTTCCAGCACTCTCGAAGCGATAATGTTGTTCTACCGACACAATCTCTTATGTTTTGATATATCTGATGTGCATCAATACAATGCAGTGTTTGTATTTATTGGAACATGTTGACTCAATAAAAGAATTAAAAAAAAAAAAATTACGCCCCTCATTCTGTAGCCAGGCCTACTATTCAGTAACACACACAACAGGGCAGGATAGGTTAAAGCCTTATAAATGCAAAACATGTGTTCTCTCACCTCCAGCCACAACAGGACATAAACATTTTGTCCTACTTGCTTTATGTAATCATTACTGACCTGTACACACATCCCATAATGATATATTATACACACTGTTCTCGGCTTTAATTCAGTATTAGAAATAGTCCTCGTCCTGCCGCAGATTTGAGATCTTTCGCAGCACGTGGCACAAGTAAATGTCCGCCTGAGAAAAAAACAAAAAAGTGCAGCGCTAACTTACTAATCAATAACACAATAATGGTGGAACCCTCTAATGTATGGAAATCTCAGTAAACTTCAATATTACTATACTGGTCTCTGTGATATGTCACATCACATATAATACACATCACAATGAAAACAAGGCATAAAAATGACTGCAAACTTTGCAGGGATGGTGGAAACCCCTCCTACAGATATATGGCAGTGTACAATGTCAGTAAAGCAGTGGACAGTGCCCATTAGTGCAGTTTATCAGTGCAGCCTCATTAGTGCCGCCTCAGTGCAGTTTATTAGTGCTTATAAGTGCGGTCTCATCTGTGCACACCAGTGCAGCTTATGAGTGCTCATCAGTGCGGTCACACCAGTGCAGCTTATCAGTGACCATCAGTGTGGCTTATCTGTGCCCATCAGTGCAGCTCATCAGTGCGGTCACACCAGTGCCCACCAGTGCAGCTTATCAGTGCCGATCAGTGCGGCTTATCAGTGCCCATCAGTGCAGTCACACCAGTGCCCATCAGTGAGGCTTATCAGTGCCCATCAGTGCATTCACACCAGTCCAGCTTATCAGTGCCTATCAGTGTGGCTTATCTGTGCCCACCAGTATGGCTTATCTGTGCCCACCAGTGCAGCTTATGAGTGCCCATCAGTGCAGCTTATCTGTGCTGGGGGCTGTGAGACCCCCTCAGCCCACTACAGTGCACAGAGCAGAAATGTGAGCCCCTGCTGCTGCTAATGAACTACAGGTGGGAGTGCCAAGACCGCTGGCTGGGAGTACAGGAGGGATAGCAGCGAGCGGTCTTACAAACAGCAAACCACTGGGCAATAACGGTTTTTCAGCAAGTTCAACAGGCTACTACAGAGGAACTACAGAGCTCAGCAGAAGATGGATGGCATAGTTGGTGAAGGTAGGAGATCAGCAGCAAGGACATGGAAAAAATTTTTTCCCGGAGTTCTGCGTTAAAGTATAACTAAAGGAAAAACATTTTTTTTTTCCGTTTTTAGTAGTATAGAGGGATTAGAATACCGTCAGTTTTTATTGCTGTATATGCCCCCGTTTAGGAGATTCACCCTCTCTATTTGTCCTGTATACCATTATCATTGAAAGTGAAAGTAAAAGAAAATCACAAATTTTGGGTTGTCCCCAGAAATGTAATAGAGGGGAAATCGTCCAATGAGGACACTGGTTCTGGTGAGATCGGGGTCCCCAAGGAATTTCCTTCATTTGCATGGATTTCCTCTCACTTCCTGTTTGGGTATGGGACAGGAAGTGAAGAGAAATCTCAATGGGACACAGTTGATGAAAAAAAAATGACAGGGTTTATAAACCTTCCTTAGGCCCCTTTCACACTTGTGTGACGCAATTTTCCTGCAATTTCCCTTCGATTTTTTGCTGCAATTTTGCCTCTATTTTACTGCGATTTTACTGCGATTTCGGATCAGTACGACTTTGTTGCAAGTTTGGCACAATGAACACATATTACAAAGTCGTACAGAAATAGCATCTATATTATTTAGGTGCAATTTGCATGAGACTTTGAGGGTTTAACATTGCAGTCTATGGACCTCAAGTTGCATCAAAGTTGGGCCAAAGTAATGCAGGGACTACTTTGAAGTTGGCACGACTTGAAGTCATACCGATATGAACGGTACTCATTGGAAATAATGGGGAACTACACTAATGAAAAGACAGTCACCAAGGCACTCAGGAATCATGACCTCTACTATAAATGGCGGTTTCCGACTAAACTAGTGGTCAACAGAGAAGGAAAGGAGCACACTATCACATCACTAGAAAAGAGCATAGCCCTCTTGAAGACGTGGGGTATAGTTCCAGAACAACAACGACGCTTCTCCTCATCTAACTCTTCTAACAGAGTGGAACCAGATTGGCGTACTGTGACTGCCAAGAAAGCTCGTTCTCACAACTAACCAGAGCTAGAGGCAACTACCATATCCTTTTTTTTTTTTTTTGTTCATTTCCGCTAAGAAGGACCTACTACCAGTAGTACCTTTCCCCCCGTCTACAAATAAGCGATCATGAATCGCACTCACAAAAGTTTCACGTTTGTTTGGCCACTTGCCATGTTTTGCATTACTTTCTCTTTTGTAATGTCCTCTCCTTTCCTTGCAGTCAGAACTTTACTTACTTCATCTTATTTTTCATCAATACACAGCGTACCACCCCAGCTCCAGCAGAATCGAAAGTACATCCAAGATCATCGTTCCACCAGACTTCTCCACTACCATAATGTAAGTAACAAACCAACAGCTTTCCACATTAGGAAACATATATGTAATGATGCCTATATCCTTTCTCACGATTAACGCCAAAGGGCTCAACCATCCGGCAAAACGTAGATCTCTCTGGGCTGAAGCACTACATAATATGTGTCCAAGAGACTTTATTAAAAAGGCTCCCCCGCAATGCACCCACCCCAAGTTTCCTTTCATCTTCACAGCCAGTGCAGATGTGAAGAAGAGAGGAGTATTAATCGCTGTGAGGGATTCGATTGATTTCAAGTTCATCTTGTCCGAAGAAGATCCACAGGGGAGATTTCTTATTCTATTATGCACAATTAACCAATTGTTATATACGATAGTAAACATATACGCTCCTAACGCCAACCAAATAAACTTTCTCCATAAACTTATGAGGAAAATAAAATAATTTACGAAAGGCAAACTGGTAATGTGTGGAGACTTTAATATCACCCCACACTAATGAACTCCACCTCTAAATCTAAGAGGCCCCTACCATTGTTGAAAGCATGGCTTAAGGCGTACGAGTTGTATGATGCTTGAAGGTGCTGCAATGCTTCAGAGAGACTACTCTTTCTTTTCCAACACCCATGGAACATATAGTCGGATAGACTTATTCTTAGTGGACAGATGGTCACTCTTATCAACTTCGGCCTCACAAATAAATATGATAACATGGTCTGATCATGCCTCAGTACAATTAACTATTGAAGACAATTCAAGGACTAAGGGAGCTTTTATTTGGAGATCCAATCCAAGGCTTTTTCAGGACTCTGAGATCAGAGGCAAAATTCATCAAGCAATCCAGCAGTACTTTGACCAGAACCAGGAGTCCGTACAGGACCCAAATGTTTTATGGACTGCTCACAAGGCTGTGATTAGGGGGGTGCTTATACAACAAGGGGCAAGGGCAAAGAGGAGGAGGCAACAAGAGGTAGACAGATTGACAAAAGTATTAGACTCCTTAGAAACACAGAATAAACTTTTCCCCTCCACTGACCTATCAGCACGAGTAATAATAGCCCGAAATGAATTAAGAGCAGTCTTGATAGAAGACTACGAAAAAGCCCATAGACGTCTCAAAATTACTTATTACACACAAGAGAATAAAGCTGGGAAATTATTGGCCGCACGTCTAAAAAGATATGGACAAAAAACTCATATTCCCTTTATAAAACATCAGATAACAAAAGTTAAACACTCCCTACCACAGGCCATAGCGGATGCCTTTAGCGCCTACTATGGCTCTCTATACAATCTTAAGGAAGACCCCGAGTCTCCGCAGCCAACCCCACCTATTATTGACAGGTTTCTACAAAAGATTCATCTCCCCAAATTGACACCAGAACACCTCACTAGCCTTAATGCTCCTTTTTCAATCCAGGAAATTACCCAGGCTATCCAATCTTTACCTAATAATGAATCCTCGGGTCCTGATGGATTTTCAGGGGAATATTATAAAACCTTTCAACATATCTTAGCACCACAACTAGTTGATGTCTTTAACTTAGCATCTACCTCCTCCTCTTTCCCTCCTGAGATGTTAAAAGCTAGAATAGTTGCTCTCCCAAAGCCAGGGAAGGATTCCTCACTTCCGCAAAATTTTCGTCCAATCTCATTATTAAATATCGATCTAAAAATATATGCAAAAGTACTAGCTACAAGGCTGATCGACATCCTTCCATTTCTGGTTCATATAGACCAATCTGGGTTTACAAAGGGCAGGCAGACGGCGGATGCCACAAGACACATGTTAAATATTATCCACATTGCCAATAGGACAAAAACGCCTTCTCTTCTCCTCACTTTGGATGCAGAGAAGGCGTTTTATAGAATCCACTGGGACTTTCTGGCACAGGTTCTTGTAAAATTTGGGTTTGAGGGCCCTATTCACTCATCTATAATGGCACTCTATTCCAAACCACCTGCCCAAGTATTTGTAGCAGGTGCTTTGTCGACCCCTTTCAACATAACTAACGGAACACGCCAGGGTTGCCCACTTTCTCCGCTAATTTTCAATCTCCTTATGGAAACCCTGGCTGCGTATATAAGATCGCACCCTCAAATTTCCGGGTTATTAGTAAATGGGAATTCACATGTCATCAGCTTATTTGCTGATGACATTGTATTAATACTTTCGGAGGTGGAGACTTCGCTGGCTGCTGTGAGCAAAGTATTGCAGGAATTTTATTATGTATCATACTATAAGGTGAATGAAAATAAATAATTTATTCTGAGCTTAGGGTTATCAGCTGAGACCAGACATAAGTTGCAGACATTATATCCTTACCGATGGGAGGAGAAGGGAGTGAAATATCTGGGGATAACTTTAACCGTTAATCTAAAGGACATAGTTGCTAAAAACTACACCCCCTTCCTAATGGCCTTTAAGGCGAAACTAGCCACCATAGATAAATGTGAACTCTCTTGGGCTGGCCGTCTAGCGGCTTTTAAGATGCAAATTCTACCCCAACTGCTTTACCTGTTTAGGATGCTGCCAATTCCTTTGACCAATCACGATTTCCATAGCCTCCAGGCAATTCTCAACCAATTACTTTGGAATTGGAGGGCACGCTGTGCCTTCCAAAAATTGATCAAACATAGACTAGCAGGAGGAGTGGGCCATGTCCACCTACAAGACTATTACTTTGCTACAATCCTAGCACAAGCCAAACAATGGGAAAGAGGGGACAGCCCTAACCTATGGGTAGACCTAGAACAGTCACAAATACCCCGAGGTGATTTATGGGGTCTCCTACTTACTGCTCACTGTAATCATAGATTAGATGTAAACACGTCACCCACAATCCGGGCAACGCTTAGAGCTTGGTCACATATATTGAGGTACCAAAATTGGAATGACAAAATGAAGTCATTACAGCTTCCCATAACAGCCTTATCCCACCTAATACCAGATCTTGATCTTAAAAACTGTTCACGACACAGAATCCACAACTTAGATGAGATAACTATAGGTAATAATCTAATACCGTTTACCAAACTAGAGCAGGAGTTTCAACTCCCATCTACTGAGAGATTTAGACATGCCCAGTTAGCTCATCTATTGCGGGCTAACCCCTCACTTCAGACCCAATTACCTCAGAAATTGGCCCTCCACTTTCAACAGCCATATGACTCCAAAAAGAAGATTTCAGAAATATATCTGTCTCTACAAGAAAAGAGCAGATGTCATAAAACCTCTTCAATGTTATCCTGGGAGCAAGAGATAGGTCAAGACTACACCTTAGAACAATGGGGGAAAGCCTTAAGAATAACCTATGCCTCTACCAAATGTGTCAATCTTTGGGAAATGCACCAGAAAATACTGCTACGTTGGTATCTGACTCCGCATAGGCTAGCTAAAATGCCCTCTCAACATTCACCTTTCTGCTGGAGAGGATGCGGCAAATTGGGCTCACTAATTCATATATTATGGTCATGTCCAATGATCCTCCCACTCTGGGTCCAGATAGGCAATATTATTAATGATATTACAGGCATTGATAAAGAATTGACACCAGCAATAGCAACCTTGTCCCTAGAGCTCTCAGATCTACACTCCTCACATAGAAATTCAATCTCTCACATACTTTTGGCAACTAGGTTGGTCATCCTTACACATTGGAGGCAAGTTAAAGCACCTGAGTGTTCGAAAGTGATTCAAATGGTTCACCTACACAAAACATATGAGATAATGCACGCAGCTTCAGCTGGTAACCTTGAGATAGCCCAACTTCTTTGGCATCCTTGACTCAATTGGTACAATAAACATATTGTGGTGTGAAATATTATAGATATAAAAATAGTATTGATGATGGCAGGTCGTGGGTGGTGGGATTTCGGTCCGGATAGCAGTAATGTACCCAGTTGGGGCTTCAGGCCGGGAGCTCACCTAGCTCGGGACCGCTCTCAGGACTTATGATTGGAGACACCTATTTTGGTATACTGGTATTTCTGATACATCAGTTTGACTGCAACATTCCTGTACTTTTCATTTTCCTCTACCTTTTACTTACTTTTTGATCCTGTCGTATCTATCTATATTTATTTTATTACCAATTGCTGATCCCTCTGCGGGGGTTAATATCCTGTTGAACGAACTTACTGAAAATTGGTATAATTGTTATTCTTGAAATACCTCAATAAAAATGATTGAACCAAAATAATAATAATAACAAGTCGCATAAGGGTGAAAGGGGCCTCTATCCAAAATGAAGAAAACGTGTTTGCCTATAGTGCTATTTTAACTGGTCCACTCCCTCTGGTGAGTGTTCATCACTGGAACAACTGTGATGGTGGATTTGAACATCTTCACGATTTAGGATAATTCACAGTGTTGGTGCTTTAAACTTTTCATGTCATAAACTTTTCTCACATTTCTGAGATTTCCCACTGTGTGGACGCAACACTAGCCATCTTGCATATATTTGCAGATACTTGTTTGCCATTTTGCATATTGTATGCATTTTGTTTGCACATGGTTAACTTCTATTTGCACTATTTTAGTGATGTTTTGTATGTTTTTTAATTGGCATTTAGATGGTACATTAGTTATATTTATAGTGCTAAGGTGATATAGGTTTTCTGTTCTTTTTATAACAGCTAGTCACTGATTTAGCACTGATAGCACTTTATTGTTAGTATAGCTTGTAAATATTTGCACATTTGATATATATATAGCCCCAATCACTGTGTCACACAGATTCATTTACTCAACTGTGTCTTATCTTTTACACTTTACAGAAAATATTTGTGTTTGTGAACACTAAAATTACTTTTAACTTATTTTTACTGAAAACATATATTTGATGAACAGTTGTCCTAATATTGTGCAAAATTAAGGATTGCAACTTCCATGCTTTTTAAGCCTCTGCTTTCAAAAAAATATAATGTTTTAGAGTTTTTAGCATGTTTTCATGCAAGCAATGTGCATTTTAGTATGTGTGCGAAAAACAAATGTCTCAGTGAAAGGGCTAAAGCAGAACAATAACAAAGATAGCAGAGAATAGCAAGATACAATTAATAGGACATTAAAAGATAAAAAAAAACACATTTTTTTGTTGCAAGAGTTACCTCCAGTCCAGAGATTTCCCCACAGTACTTTTTTTAGCCCCTACTTTCTCACAGCCCAAGTCCTCCGGCCTGCTACTGTTCAGTGAAAGGAGAAGTACAGCAATGAGCTCTTCTCTCTGTCACTCTGCTTTCTCTTGCTATCGGCATGCTTCTTGTCAGCACATGAACTGTTTGGCTTCTTGTGCTTTGTGCTGCTTCTTCCTCTCACACTTCAGGCCAGCTGTACAGGGATTGCAAGATTCCAGGTCAAATCCAGGTACTTACACGGCTTGCATTTAAAAATTCATGTTTGATATAATAATAATAATGTCAGAAATGCATTAATTTGTGTCTTGTAAGTAAACTATTCATAAGAGAAATGCAGGGCTATCATTGCTCTATCATATTATGTTTCATTGATTAACTAAGATTGACTGATCAGTGACTTTGGTTGATACAACCAAAATATTAGATATTTAAGAAGCATGACATGACAGTAGCAGACCTTTACTGGGGATTAAGAGTAATTAGTAGCAATTAAGATATTATGGCCCCCAATACAAACAACTCTGATTTACAGACAGATTCACAGATAGAATCATAGCACTAAACTGTGGTAAAATGTAGCCAACACATTGACAGTTGTGGCAAATTATTGGACATTGTACAATCATTGCAGTCAAGATGTGCTTGCCAAATACCAGTGGTCATCATACTGCAGCCCTGGGGCCGGATGCGTCCTTTGCGTGCCTTTATCCAGCCCTTGGGACACTATTCCATCTGCTGACACCAACAATGAGGCATCATTCCTATTGCTGATACCGACAATGGGGCATTGTACCTCCTACTGACATCACCAAAAGGGCACAATTCCTCCCACTGACACCAAAGATGGGGCACAATTCCTTCCATTGACATGAATGATGGGTCATAATTCCTTCCATTTACACCAACAATGGTGCATTATTCCTTCACTGACACCAACAATGGTGCATTATTCCTCCCACTGGCACCAATTAGAGGGTACAATTCCTCCAACTGACACCAACAATGGGTCACTATTCCTTCCACTGACACCAGTTGTGGGACACTAGACCTTCCACTGACACCACAGATAGGGCATTGTTTTCTCCCACTGGACACCAGGACATTTTCTACTCCTACTTAATGCCAGGACATTTTCTACTCCCACTGGCCCTAGTCCAGTCCCCATAAAGTCTAAAGGACCGTAAAAGGGCCCTTTGTTTTGAAAGTTTGGAGACCCCTGCATTTGATCTCTGAGACTCTGGGAGTATAATGCTAACTTCAGTATTCAATGTCACCAATAAATAAGTAAGAGAAAACACCAGGCAACCTGAAGACTCAGTAATTACAGTATATTGGGTCCCTAGATTAATGCTAGAGAGTTTCCAACTATGTACATATGCTAGGCAGGCAGCCATGGCTGTCACATGGTTGTCACACAGGCTGCATTTAAAACAAGTCTGCCTTTGATCATCTCCATTAAACGATGGATTGATGGGACAAGTAGTATACACAATAAAGATAAGGTTCTTTGTGCTTTCTTTTTTAGCTCACAGGAAGAGACAATGATACTCCATTTCTGTTTTCTATACCTACTAAAAATGTTCTTAACCTGAAAGTGAAAATGCAGCCACTACTGGACTGGTAATGTGCAATATAAAACCTGTAGTTGATTTTAAATTATTTGTAATTGCAAAAAAAAAACAAAAAACGCACAAACAAAGCAGAACAAACAAAAAATAAAAATAAAATAAGCAGAAGATAACTAAATAAAGTTGTAACACCGTGCTACATCAAATACCTCTTAAGTGAGTAAAGTGCAAAAAATGCTGCTGCTTTAAAAAATGTACAGAAAAAATGAAAACTAAAAACAATTAATTTTCAGCAGCGCAAGCATAAGCAGTTCTATGTGCCTCAATATTGCAAACAATGTCCAATTATAAAGTGCAATATTCAATATGTGCAAAAGTGCAAGTGCTCAAAGCAGTCCAAAGAGTGAATCACAAGACATCACTCATGGTAAGATTGCAGGTTGGTATCCACTAAAAAAACTTTCCTCCACCAGTGTCACCACATGCAAGACATATACACACACTGAGGCTCACCAGATGTATGTTAATCAATCAGCATCATCAATCCTGTAAGGTCAACTGTTGCCTCCGTTTCCCCTTCAAGGCCAGTTACTCAAACAAAGAAAGAAATAACAAGAGAGCCTCTCATAGTGTATCATTTAAAAAAATTGAACTTTAATCCATGATGCGCTTACATGTATAACATCATAAACAGTCATTGGTGTATGATAACTGAGGAAGGACCCTGGTGGAGACGTTGTGAACGAACGTTATGAACAAAGATTAGGCGGCAACGATCGGACACGGGTAACAGACCGCTCAGTTATCATACACCAATGACTGTTTATGATGTTATACATGTAAGCGTATCACCTCTGCGTCACTTCTTATCACCGCTATAAACAAACAAAGAGTGACAATTTTGCTAAAAAAAAAAAAAAAATATTTCTTACTTTTTGCTAAAATACATATTCAAAAAAAATCTATAAAAAACAAATGTATTCATCAGTTTTGGCCAATATATATTTTTTTAAAAATTGCAATCGGCGTATATTGATTGTTTTGCGCAAAAGTTGCCACGTTTATGAATGATGAGAATTCATTTATAGGGTTTATATTTTTATCTTTTATTTTTTACTTGTAATGGCGGTGATCTGCGATTTTTAGCGGGACTGCGACATTGCGGTGGACATGTCGGACACTTTTGACACCTTTTTGGGCCTTTGACATTTATACAGCGATCAGTGCTATGAAAATGCACTGATTACTGTATAAATGTCACTGCCAGGGAAGGGTTAACACTAGGAGGCGATCAAAGGGTTAACTGTGTTCCCTGGGATGTGTTGCTAACTGTGTGGGGGCTGGACTGACTGGGGGAGGAGAGTGATCGCAGCTCCTATATACAGGGAACAGAAGATCACTCTCCTTCTCCCCTGGCAGAATGGAGATCCATGTGTTTACATACACGGATCCCTTTCTGTCACTGTGGAGGAGCGATTGCGGGTAGCTGGCGGACATTGAGTCCGCCCTACCCGCTCCCTGGCTCTCCCGATACACAGTGTGCCTCCGGCGGCACGCTCACGATATGCGATCTCGCAGCCGCAGGCAGGTGATGGCGATATGCGATAACGAGCCATGTTGCCGCCGTCAATCCACGCCGGGAGATCGGCAACTGGTTAAGGCCTCATGCACACTGGACGTTTTTTGAAGCTGCTTCTAGAGGTGTCTAGAATTTTATTTTCTTCCTGCCTCTAAACTGCTCTTCATGTTAGGCTTTATGCCCATTTACACAGAGTTTAGTGGCAGTGGCTTTTAGAGGCAGAAAAAAACCCACTGCCAGGCTGTCCAGGACCTGCAGTGTTTCGGCAGCATAAACACTTGACGCTTGTTAAAGTGTGTTAACTCGTGGTAACGCTTGTTTATGCGTGTCATTGCTAGGCATGTTTAGTGCCAAAATAAAGTATTATTCTGGGCAAATGAATTAACGCCCAAAAGCTTGATGCCTGTAAACGCATCTTAATGCGTTACACACTTTTACAAGCTACAGGCTTTTTTCTGCCAAAATGCTGCTGCCAGGGAGAAAAGCTTTTAGGAGAGTTTCCAAAATGTCCAGTGTGCATGAGGCCTGAAGGACCAAAAAGAAAGTTGAGGAGGTTGTTGCATTATTCTGTCACTATCTGAGACTGCCCATATCACTGTAATATTTCTCAAATTATTAAATAGATAACAAAGAGATAAAGTATACAATTAGAACTCTCTGAGGATCTAAAAAATAATAATTTTTGCTCTACATAAATATGGCCTAGGCTATAAGAAGATTGCCAAGACCCTGAAACTGAGCTGCAGCACGGTGTCAAAGACCATAAAGCGGTTTATCAGGACAGGTTCCACACAGAACAGGCCTCGCCATGGTCGACCAAAGAAGTTGAGTGCATGTGCTCAGTATCATATCCAGAGGTTGTCTTTGGGAAATAGACATATGAGTGCTGCCAGCATTGCTGCAGAGGTTGAAGGGGTGGGGGGTCAGCATGTCAGTGCTCAGACCATATGCCGCACACTGCATCAAATTGGTCTGCATGGCTGTCATTCCAGAAGGAAGCCTCTTCTAAAGTTGATGCACAAGAAAGCCCGAACTGGAATCATGTCCTGTGGTCTGATGAGACCAAGGTAAACTTATTTGGTTCAGATGGTGTCAAGCGTGTGTGGTGGCAAGCAGGTGAGGAGTACAAAGACAAGTGTGTCTTGCCTACAGTCAAGCATGGTGGTGGGAGTGTCATGGTCTGGGGCTGCATGAATGCTGCCGGCACTGGGGAGTTACAGTTCATTGAGGGAACCATGAATGCCAGTATGTACTGTTTCATACTGAAGCAGAGCATGATCCCATCCCTTCAGAGACTGGACCTTAGGGCAATATTCCAACATGATAACCCCAAACACACCTCCAAGAAGCTGAGGGTGGTGAGGGTGGTGATGGACTGGCCAAGCATGTCTCCAGACCTAAACTCGACCATCTGTGGGGTGTCCTCAAACGGAAGGTGGAAGAGTGCAATGTCTCCACCAGCTCCACCAGCTCTGTGATGTCATCATGGAGGAGTGGAAGAGAACTCCAGTGGTAACCTGTAAAGCTCTGGTGAATGCCCAAGATGGTTAAGGCAGTGCTGGTAAATAATGGTGGCCACACAAAATATTGACACTTTGGCCCTAATTTGGACATTTTCACTTAGGGGTGTACTCATTTTTGTTGCCAGAGGTTTAGGCATTAATAGCTGTGTGTTGAGTTATTTTGAGGGGACAGCAAATTTACACTGTTATACAAGTTGTACACTTACTACTTTACATTGTAGCAAAGTGCCATTGCTTAAGTGTTGTCACATGAAAAGATATAATAAAATATTTACAAAAATGTGAGGGGTGTACTCACTTTTGTTAGATACTGTATATAAACACAGAGAATAGATAGTAGCCATTCTCTAATGGTATACCATTAGGAAAAGTAGTAGAACCGGTCGTAGGTTGAGGGCTCATTTACACAAATAAAAATGCTGCATTAATGTGGATTACCATGTGTTTTAAATGTGCCATGTCTTCTTTAAAATCTTTAAAACCACCAATACCTTAAAGCAATTGTAAACGATCACCAATCCATTCAGTTAAAATAGAAATTAAAGGCAAAACATTTGTGTATAGATAATAAAAAACATCATCAATTTGTTTATTTTCCCTTTTTTATAATAAATCACAATCTGTCTGTTCTCAGCTGCATAAGAGCTGGGGGAGGAGAAGCAACAGC
Organism: Glandirana rugosa; assembly: GCA_018402905.1. Lineage (NCBI taxonomy): Eukaryota > Metazoa > Chordata > Amphibia > Anura > Ranidae > Glandirana > Glandirana rugosa. The sequence continues at coordinate 1,125,623 of BLSH010160753.1, read as the reverse complement.
ACACTGACACACTGAACTTCCCAGTGAAAGGCTGTGCAGGGGAGGTGTGTCAGGACAAGCCAATCATTGGAGGAGAGCAGGTTGAGTTCCCAGCATAGCTAGAGAACTGACCACGGTGTGTTCTCCTGCCTAGTGTGGTCAATTTTTAATAGGAAAGCAGAGGGACTGGCAGGAAACAATAAAAAGAGAACAGGATACTTTTTTTTATACATGTACATGGTACAGCAGGCACATGAAATGTTATTATTATTATACAGGATTTATATAGCGACAACAGTTTGCGCAGCCCTTTACAATGTGAGGGTAAACAGTAGTTACAATACAATTCAATACAGGAGGAATCAGAGGGCCTTGCTCATTAGAGCTTGTTAAGGTAACAAACACTTCAAATAAATAAGTAAATAAAAACAAAAATTGAATTTGTAAGAAATTGGCCACAGCACTGAAAGTGGAATTGGAACTGGAATTGTGTGAATTATTTCTAAAACTAAACTAGGTGGAAAAAAAACAAAAATACAGTTTGCCCAGTCATTGCAACTAGAGTTGAGCGAACACCTGGAAGTTCGGGTTCTGCTGGTCCGTCCGAACTTCGGGACAAAGTCCGGGTCCGGGTCCGGACGGAACCCGAACGATCGCACGGACAACGAACCCCATTGAAATCAATGGGGACCTGAACTTTTAGGCACAAAAATGGCTGTAGGAAAGTCCTGGAAAGCCCCAGAGGGCTGCAAAAGGAAGTAAAATGGGGGTAAGGGTAGGGCAAGTGCCCTACAAAAAAATGGGGACAGGGAAATAACTTTAAATATTTTTAAAAAAATAAAAACTTAAAAAATGCAAAAATGGAGGTGAATGTGGATCATCTTCAAACTGTGTCTGAAAAGTATTAATTAACGGTAGAAGCCATATAACTGTTCTAAAATCATCTTCAAACTAGGGCAAGTGCCCTACAAAAAATAAAAGGGAGAGGGGTAAAAAACATCCCGTGAACGGGATCAAACTTCTACTAAAATCT
>BLSH010160753.1:1112786-1123383 GCA_018402905.1 Glandirana rugosa | reverse complement strand
ATAGAGTCGTTGAAAAGGTGAGTGAGACGGAATAAAAGTACTATAAAAATAAACCAGACAATGGATAGAAACCCCCCTGGAATAAAAGTTCCATACAAAAAAAAAAAACCGGATAGTGGGGTAGTGGGTAGAAATCCCCTGTTCACAAGTAAGTATGTATTCATCTTTCTAACAAGCAAATAAACGCAACGTTAATCACAACTCGCTTGGGCCTGACATTGCAAGCCCAGGCATGGCTTGAAAGCCCACAGGCACCGTGCCTGGGCCTGGGCCTGTAAAGTTTTTAACAAGCCCAAGCCAGGCCCCAAGACGATAAAATGAGGTGCACAACTCTTCGACGTCCCGTCGGTTAGTTGTTCGCAAAGTGACCAAACGGGAATCTTCGGTAGTGTCGGTACGGATGATTACCGTACCGACACTAACCGACCGAACCCGAACAATTTTTGAAATGTCCGGGTCCGGGTCCGTGCCACGGACACCCGAAAGTTCGGTACGGACCCGAACGTTACAGTCCGGGTTCGCTCAACACTAATTGCAACGCAAATAAACGAACAATCTTTCTACTTATGTATGAATGAACACTTGTCCCCTAAAGATGGGTGATGGGGTGATAGGCCAAAAAAAAAAAACATACCTTGAAAATAAGGTCCCCCCAAAGATAGGTAACAGACCAAATAAAAATATCATGAAAATAAGGCAGAGTGAGTGGAAAAGTTGCTGAGATAACGTTCCAAATGTAGTCTGTAGACAAATCTTCAGCCTTCATATACCCTAGAGCACACAATATAGAAGTTTGGTGTAGCAACATCGTAGATAGCTGCTAGGATTAGGTAGATTTAGTTCTGGCTCTCTGTGTTCAGTGGAGCTGTATTTTTGTTGCTAGGTAAATTTAGCTTGTCTCATTGTAATTGGTGTGGCTGCAATTGCTGGATTAGGCACATGTAGTTCTAGCTCATTCTAGTCAGTGCAGCTTCATGTGATTAGTTAGGTCTGATCAGTGTTTCAATCAGTTTGATCCTTTCATCTGCTTTCCAGAGAGCAGTAGAATTTTCTGGAACATAGTTGTGGAGCAATGCAAATAGCAGCATGAATATTTATACAGTCCTGGCCAATCCCAGAGAGGATGGCCCTGAAGGCTGCTGGGAGTCTGTATAAATACTCTGAGACACAGCACGTCTGGGTCTTTTCCTTCAGGAGAGGAGCACAGCCTGGAGGGCTTGCTGCCAGGTGCTTGCTGTTCGTGAAGCCTCAGGTGGGCAACTCGAGAGTCTGGATGCTGAAGCTACAGAGAGCTGATTGAGGGGCTGTCATCTGAAGATCTAGTCTGGTATCAGAGGAGAAATGTGTTGCATAGATGTTGGAAGGAGGCAACCAACTTTCCTAGGACATTTGTGTGTTTGCAGACTGCTGTGAGAGATCTGGTGATAGAGAATCAGCTATGTGTTTGTGTAAAGGGGACATCAGCTGGTGTCCCGAAGAGCTCAGTCTATCTAGCTCTTTGTGAAGGGACTCTGCTCTGATTGATCCAAAGGAAACAGTGTTTGTTCTTTTAACTGCTTCTACTACAAAGTCTAGTCCTTAGTTTGTGTGTGCAAGTGCTTCTGCTTCAGCTCTGCAGAAGGAAGTTTACTGTCCTCAACCTGTACATAGTTCTTTTTTGGAGTATCCCACTCTATTCCCTCAACCCTATCCCAGTTACTCCATAATTAAAACACCAAAAAGAACACCCCTAGCCTAGCACTACATTGGAAAAGAGGCTTAGTGGCTTGTGGCCGATACAGTACTATGGGGCACACCACAAAATGAATGCAACATGTCCATTCAATTGACTTGAAGAGTACCTGCAGGGCAATGCATACAATGATGCAATTCATTCAAATACACTCCATTTGAAATCATTGGTTCATGCATTACCCTGCGTTTTGTCCGCATTGGTTTATGGGAAGTTGTATATATCCCTATACGGTGCTGGAGCTTTTCAGATTTTTAGGGAGATGGTTGACCCATTAGTGGGATGCTATTATTTTTCATGGGAAATGGTATCATGTCTCTAGGGTGTCCTGCATGAATTTGTGTACATTAAAGTGCAATATTCCATGGATTTTATGTTCCAGTTTGTGGTTTGGCTTGCATCAAATTGAGTTTTATTCTGGGGCTGTGGGTTACTATCCTACAAAGTGCATAAGAGGAAGTTGTGTGTTTAGAATGTTCACAGCAGTATCCTGGAACCTAAAGCTGAAACTTTGTTACATTTTTGGACCTTTGAGCCCTCACTTGGGTTCTGTTGGCCTGTGAAGTAAATCTATATTTATTCACTCAGACCCATTTTGGGCTTCTCTTGTTGTGCTTATTCCACATCAGTTTCTTTGAAAAATGATATCACCTTCTGAAAGAGCTACTTATTTGGAACCCCTCTCTGTTTGGCCCTTCCTTGATATGACCCTGCATCAGTATATAGGGAAATCCTTGGTGGCTTGGGATTTGGGCCACGGTTATTAATCACGCTGCTGTACACCTCTACCTTCCTCCTGAAGAAACAACATTTGTAACTGTGAACATGTAGAGAATATCTTCCATATTTCCCACCTGCTACATATAATTTGCACCAGATTAGCTACAGCATACTGTATGGAGCATATATATATATATATATATATATATATAATATTTATAATATTAATAATTGGGTTTGGTGTTGGATACTTCAAAAGTCCACCTTGCTATATATTTTCAGCCTCCTGTTGATGATTTGGATGTGGTACCCATGTGATTGGATCAGTTTGCATCTTTAGGAAACATGCAGCATAACGCAACCAGTGCAAATGAGCCTTGAAACGACTAAAAACCGAGGTGATGACAGTACGCAGTATCCAGTATAACAGGTGAATTGGGAAAGATTTTGATATCATCTAATCTTCCAATTACGAAACATTGTGATGTGGTCTGGGAGTATTTTCAGATGAATTTGCTGATTTCTAGTTGCTGAACTAACGCTAGGCAATTCTTTCACCAGCCAAGTATAGTGGAAATCTCTATAACATTTTCAGGCACTGCTCCATATTTTCTTAAAGTTCTCATTTATTACTCAGCTTGCTATAAAGATGTCCTGTGTATGAGTGAAATTCCATTGGCAGACACCCTCAGCTGCCTGCTCCATGAATACCTTTTTACTATTTATGGTGTGCAATACATATTTTTTTTTTTTTTTAGGCCATTTAATAGAAAAGTGAAGAGATTGTGAATGACATACCCGTGAAATGGATTACGGTGGATTAAACATCACTTTCTGCATGCCTGCAACTGACTCTTCTCTATTCAAACCTTGAGCCCCCACTGGTAGACTCATGCTCTCAAATTTCAGCTCCATCCCCCCCTTGCAATGCCAGTAGAGACTCAGCTCACAGAACACAGCCAGAGCAGTATGCTCATCAGCAGGCTCTATGTAACATGGCTGCAGTCCCCACTGCTTGTATTTGCTTGCTTTTGCTGCCCTTTTACTTTTCCATTTCATGTGCGACAGGCGAGGAGTTGAATATCGAAGAAGAAATTGTTGCTGAATCTCCCCTGCAGAAGCCGAGTGTCCTAATTGCCATCATAGCAAGGAATGCTGCACATACATTGCCCTATTTCCTGGACTGTATAGATAAACTGGATTATCCCAAGAACAGAATTGCTATCTGGTAAGATGACATCACAGTTAAAAGTTCATATTCATCATCTCTTAACCTATTTCTCGTCTAACTATGTACATCTGTCTTTTGAGTCAGCCCCATACGTTGGCTAACCTTCGTTAATACTTTAGGAATTGCAACTAGTTTACATGTCTTGTATATTTGACCTGGTAATGGAAACTATACACAAGTTACTATAGTTACTGTGATCTTTAAATCAATGTTGATGCACCAATTTTGTTCCAATTTTTTGTGTGCGATCTTCAGAATAACAATTGTAATTTTTAACACCTTGACTACAGTATAATGAGTCCTATCATTTGTTAGTAGAATGTATAGAAGATATGAAGTATTCATTAAATCAAGCACATCCACCAGTAGTGTAGGAGGGTTTCAAGGCGTCTTTGAGTGGCCGCTATTTGTACTTGTATGTCATCGGTCCAGTTATTATATTTTATTGCCCCGATTTCTGATAGCTAACTATAATTCATAACAAAGGGGTTTATAATTATCTTTTAGATTGTAAGCTCTAATGAGCAGGGCCCTCTGATTCCTTCTGTATTTAAGTGTATTGTATTTGTACTATCTACCCTCAAGTTGTAAAGCGCTGCGTAAACTGTTAGCGCTATATAAATCCTGTGTAATAATAATAATTTACAAAAACTAGAGAGTGAAAAATCTGGTGTAACTCTGCATAGAAACCAATCAGCTTCCAGGATTTATTGCCAAAACTTAATTGAACGAGATGAAGTTACAAGCTGATTGGCTGCCATGCACAGCTGCACCAGATTCTGAGTGCACCGATTTTAGTAAATCAACCCCAAAGTGTCATGCTGCCCAAAGTCATTTAATAAGATTCCAGCTGCCAGTTTTCCAAGACGTATAAAAATGACAAGCTGGCATCTCATTGGTTACAGCGAGCAGAATCACTCTTATCTCTTGCTGCATTTGTTTTTTATAAATCCACTAAAGGAAGTCTATGTTACAAGGGTACCACGGTTATCTGTGATGTGTGCTCATTGCATCATAGGATGCGTTGTGATATGTAGAGGGAGAAAAGGCCTGACTTGAACTTCAAGCTGCAGTTTTCATATATTGGCTACGCAGGTTCCGGGGCTCTTGGGGTGCACAGGTCCAGTTTATCAAGCATAAAATGTATCCTAAAGCGTCTTGCTGCTTGCAGTAAGGCAGTTATATTGGAGTGGTCAATTTAAAGCCCAGACAAACTACAGGAAGTGCATGGAGTGCTAGGATATCCTCCTGGATGGCACAGCGACAGCAACAAAAGCTTGTTTCTTTAGTAGAGTGCAGAAAGTATAGAATATCTGCCAGATTTTTATTGTTCTCTGTGCCTTCCTGGCCCAGTGTCAACATTTCTTGTGCTGGTGTCAGAAGGATCAGAAAGTGATGGTTACACTGTTCATACACTAGTAGATTTTCAAACAAAATTTCATGCATTCATATGAAAACTCAGTCATTCGAGGATTGGGAAAAAATCGGTCGAAGGTACATCAAATTTGTTTGTGCATTTAATATTTAATTTTCAAATAAATGGACTTTTCCGAACAAAAACCACATACACTGTAGAAATTAATCCGTTGACAAAAAAATTTCCATCTTGCTCCATCAAATTTTGTCACTGCATCAAAAAGGAATGCCAATTTTACCCCATTAATGATTTGAAAATTGAACAAAGATACTTAAAAGGAGAAATGTTTAACAAAATTCTACTAGTGTATCTTTTATCTCGTAATAAGGACACAGACAGACATAAAAACTCAACAGATGTGACTTTTGCCCACTATATCGAAAACTAAAAAAGAAAAAAGTTTTGACTGATGTTGGGCTTTATGGAGTTCATAAACACTATGTCTAAAATTGTGTAATGCACCTTGCATGTATGCATGTGCAAGACAATGCTTGTAATGCAGCACTAGCATTGTCAGACATGGAAATGGATTACAGGCAGTTGTGCAGTTGCACAGTGTGTCTGTAGTTTCCTCGGTGTCAGTAAAAGTCATGTTGGATGACAGTAGCTGCCATTTCATACCTGTTCACAACACAGATAGCCTATGAGTGGTCATGTGACAAAAATAACTTTTTTTTAGGGGTAGCAAAAAAAATGTATGTGGATATTCACTTTACATTGGATTTTAGACCTTCAGTCTAAAATCATACTTCAACCCACTGCAACCATTTGAAAAGGACAGCTTTTTTCTGTTTGTTTACATTTTTTGTATTTTTTTTCTGGTCCCATCCACACCAATATTTTAACCTAGATAAGAATGAAATGTCCCTGCTCCTGTAGCCTCCTGGAATATCCTTGTCACACATTCATGAAGTCTTCTGGAGTAGGGAGACAGAGCAGCCGATGGGCAGGTCTGTGCTCATCATCAGGCCCTGGCTTCCTGAACTCAAAGGAAGCAGCCAGTTCCCGGTGACTAAGAAGGACCAAGATGGCGGTGCAGGCTAAATCACCTGAACAATGGATCCTAGAGAGATAACACTGGTTTTGCTAGGCAGGTCAATATGTGATAAGTTGTTGTTGGGAAAAATACCGCGCTAAGTATAAGTCCTAAACAGCAGCTAACACCACAACCAAACCAATTGTGTAGATATAGTGAGGGTTAACGTGTAGCGCTAGTTTTGACTTAAAAATACTACAAACCCAAATAATGAGTAGTGTAGGGAAAAATGATGTGCATTAAAATCCCGTGTGCATAAAACTGAGATATAGTTACCATGCAAAAATGTGTATATAAAAATGTACAAAAAAATGTACAGAAGGTATATGTGTAAAATATTATATATATATATATACGTGCCCAAGGTGAAAACAATGGACCCTAAAGGTTCGCTAACCCTCTCACCTGAAGTACATCTAAAGGACATCTAATGTACAGACAACAAATTAATAAAGTGCATAAACCAATGGTTTCAAGAGAAGCAGTGATATAAAACTGTCTGGCAATATATAGATGTGTTTATGTCTCCAAGGTGAAGGGAATGAGCTCTAACATTCAATAGTCTTCTCACCTGGAGTGCAACTAAGGAACAACCATTATGCAAACAGAAAATTAATAAAGTGCATAAACCAGTGGTTTTAGGTGAAATATAAAAACATACAGTATATGTTGTCACTCTGGACCACAGAAAGTTCAATGATAAAAGTTCAAATGAAAGTTCAAATAAAGTTTGAATAGATTGTCAAGGTGACATGGAGAATCCTTAGGTGTAGGGGTATACCCTCTAAAAATCCCTGAGGAGACTATGGGACACCATGACATTGGTTTGGAGTTATTTACTTTAAGGTCATCACAAAGAACAAGGGGGCACTCTTTACGTCTAGAGGAAAAAAGATTTCATCTACAAATACGGAAAGGTTTCTTCACAGTAAGAGCTGTGAAAATGTGGAATAGACTTCCCCCAGAGGTGGTTTTGGCCAGCACGGTTGATTGCTTTAAAAAAGGCCTGGATTCTTTCCTTAATGTAAATAATATAACTGGGTACTAACATCTTTAGGTAAAGTTGATCCAGGGTGAATCCAATTGCCTCTCGGGGAATCAGGAAGGAATTTTTTCCCCCGTTATAGCAAATTGGATCCATGCTTTGCTGGGGTTTTTTGCCTTCCTCTGGATCAACTGTGGGTGAAGGATTGTATATGTGTATGTATATATATGTGTATATACATTTTTTTTTTTTTTTTTTGGTTGAACTGGATGGACTTGTGTCTTTTTTCAACCTGACTAACTATGGCCAGATAAATTGAAGGATTACGAGACCACCAACAAAAGCGCGCCTCAAATGGATCAACCATGAAGACCTCTCCAGGAAAAGTGGAAACCGGCTTTACTCTTATGTTGATATCACAGGTTGGGTTCACCAATGCCTTGTTATGTCCTTTTCAAGGTGATATAGAATGGTGGTCTCCACCGTCCTTTAACTCCAGGAACTCCTGCATTAAATCCAAAAGGACCTCACATAGTGTGAATCAGTATAAAATGGGTTTATTGAAAAGAAAATATTGCACTTACATCCTAAATGTAAACAACGAGCTTGTCTCAAATACAGTGCAACAGTAAAGGTCAGCAGTCACCCGACATGTTTCATCCTCATGGACATCATCAGATGTCAACAGACGGATGATTGTATATTATGAATTTCAATAGCACAAACTCAATGTATGTAACCTTTCTGTGACTTTAGGATAATGTTGCACAAAAGGTAAGAGGGGGTAAAAAAAAAAAAAAGAGGAGGCATTAAAGGTTTCCTTTAAAGGAAAAGTATGCCCAAAGCTCTTTTGACCATACTTCTCCTGTGGGTCACAGGGGTGTACCTAGTTCTGAACTCCTGTGACTCAGATGCAGAAGAAAGAGGGTTAAAATCTGCTGTTGGCTGTCCCGACATTATTGTTGGGATCCTCTTAGATGCTTGAGCCGCAGTTGGCTCAGCCTCTCAGCATGCCACTGAAAGCTTGAGCCAGCCCCTCCCGCTCACTCCACAGCCCAGTGCTCCAGTGAGTGCTAGAGGGGCAGACCACAGAGCTGGTGACTGACAGCTCACTAAAGACCAAGAAGTGAGCAATCAGCAGTCTATGGCAGTCTTCCTGGTATAGAGCTGGTGGGGGATAGCTGCATCTAGGATTGGTGCTGCAGTCATCTAGGTGCGTATGAGTGTTTTTTTTTTTTTTTAGATTCCCTCACTTCTCTTTTAAACAGCAAGCACAAGCGTTTCTTGTATGAAAACATCTTAGGAGTAAATTTGTTACTTTTATATATGTCACCTTGGAATAGTGGTGTCACCCTCTGAATTTGATTTTTTTTTTTAATTTTATTTGGATTTATGATGTTGGTACACATATCACATTTAGTTTTGATACTATTATGATCCTTTGTATTGTGATACATATAACTAAGTACCAGTAACATCTAATTTAGTAATACAGTGCAACTTTTGTACTCCTTTAACTATTATACTGTATGTGTCTGAATTGCTAACAAAGTTGAGAATCTTCCAAAACACTGTCTGAATATTAATTTAAATGATCTAATTGTGTCAAAAGCAAATTCCTCTTCCCCTTGAATACCCAATCATGTACAGATGAAATCAGTAGACACTAATTCACTTTACACGTGATTGGATAATTGAAGTAAATATTCACTCAATTTATTGCAGGAAGATTTCTATGTTTGCCTAGGTCACAATTAGGGCACTAAGCCCTCGTTCACATTGGAGCGACTTGTCATGCGATTTGACAGGTCAAATTGCATGACAAGTCACACCCTATTGCCGGTAATCGTACTGTTAAATTGGTGCAACGACGACTTTGCAGGGCCGCATCGATTTGAAAAAGTAGTTCCTGCATTACTTTTGGTCATTTCAGGTGTGACTTACATAGACATCTGTGCATGAAGCCGCACAGATATCTTCCAAGTCACATCCGAAGTCCCACTGACATGCGGCTTTAAAATCAATTTCAGATGAAGTCGCATGATTTCAAAGCCGCAGTCAATGTGAACAAGGGCTTAAGGTGAAGAAAAATGTAACATTCTATGTTGCCACTAGAACAGGAATAGAGGAGGAATCTTCTGGTGACATCTGTCTAAGAGGAGATTTACATCACTTTGGGGAAGTTTACTCTCACTTCCTGTTGTGTTTCCTGAACAGGAAGTGAATGGGAAATCTATTCAAAGGTACGCAGATGGCACAAAATAAAAAAAGAAGAAAAACTGACACGCATTTTAGCCATTTCCCAACTCTGTCCAAAATAAAAAAAAAATGTTTTCACTTTAGATGCACTTTACTTTACATTTCCAATGACTTCCCTGGTCTGCATGCTTATTTCAGGCTCAAAGTATTGAAGATATAGATGGTCATATAACCAGCATTTTAGCAAGCAATGATAGACTCATATTCCCTTCATATTCTGTAAAGTGTTTGCAAAGGCTTAGCTTTTATTTTTTTAAAATAACAACCAGGTTTATACTTACCTGTTCTGTGCAATAGGATTGCACAGAGCGGCCCTGAACCTCCTCCTCTTGGGTCTTCTGCTAGCGCTCCTGGCTCCTTCCTCTCTCAAGTTCCAACATAGAATGATGTTTGTGCGGGCTCACTACCGAGCCCTGCTGTCTGTGTTGACACAGGCGATGGGACTCAAGCCTGCCCCCCCCCCCCCTGCTCCCTCACTCGTCACTGGCTTTGATTTACAGCCATTGGCTCCAGTAAGCTGAAAGTGAGGGGAGAGAAGAGCTGCAGACATACACAGCACCGGATCGAATGAAGGCTCAGGTAAGTAAAAGGGGGGGGGGGATCCTGATGCCTCAACATTTTTTACCTTAATGCATTGAATGCATTAAGGTAAAACATATTTAGGTTACATAGCCACTTCAAGTTTAAAACACTGCATACATGCTTTCTGCTTTCATTTTAGCTGCCTGCCTGTGCTGATCCCCACTCTGGGACAATTCTTTGGAATAATGAGCCTACCTAAAATCAAAAATGTAATGCCGGCTATGAGGATCAAAGGGCAGATGTAGAATTTTGTCCGCAGGTAGGAATTACATCGAATGTACTCACTAGGGTTGCCACCTTTTCATCAAGTCAAACCCGAACAGCGGCACGCTGAATTTTTTTTTGTAGTATACAAAACAAATGGAAAACAAAATGTAATACAAATAGTAAAATCTGTATAACTTTTTTTAAAACTATGCTGCACCAAAAAAGCACATTTTGCCGCAAGGGAATGAGCACAAAAGCAAGAGGTGTGGTAGAGGTGACTTGAGTCGCCTGACAAGTCGTCTCCATGCAGTGCAATGGAACCGTTCTAATAGGAGCGACTCAGGTCGCTCCGACTTAGAAAAAGGTTCCTGCACTATTTTCGGGGCGGGAACGCCGTTTTACACGAAAAAACCACGTCGTATCAAAAT
>BLSH010160753.1:1071778-1096891 GCA_018402905.1 Glandirana rugosa | reverse complement strand
ATCGTTTCGTAAAAGTCTATAGGAGACAAGCCTTACATTAATTCTTTACCGTCAGTAGTCCTTGTCACCTTCAATTTCGTTCTAGACCTTCTGGTTCTTTTTATAGTCTGTCTTGTCGAGTGTCCTAACACTCTTTTTGTTAAGTTTTGGATTCAAACTGACGTGCTAGGGAGGTCTTTCTAGACCGTCTGTGACCTCAACACCATGTGATAAGGTGATATTTCTCTATGAACATGTTTATACCACCCGAACGATTTTTGAAATGTCCGGGTCCGGGTCCGTGCCACGGACACCCTAAAGTTCGGTACGGACCCGAACGTTACAGTCCGGGTTCGCTCAACACTAATGAAGACCATATTTGTACAAGTATCTCTTTATAGTGGAATAGTGTACCACAACTCCAGTGTCTGCCAGATCTTTCTGGAGGGATCGTGCAGTCAAACTTAGGTTTTGAATTGTTTTTCTCACAATCCTGTGAGCTGTTCTGTCTGATATTTTTCTTGGTCTTCCAGATCTTGCTTTAACTTCCACTGTTCCTGATGACTGCCATTTCTTAATTACATTCCGAACAGAGGATATCTGAAAATGCTTTGCTATCTACTTATAGCCTTCTCCAGCTTTGTGAGCGTCAACTATTTTCAGTTTGAGGTTAATAGACAACTGCTTAGAAGATCCCATGGTGCTGATTGTTGGGGCAAAGTCAGAAGAGTCTGGGCATTTAAAACCTTTGAGATTGACATCACCTGGTCTTCCCAGACGATGATTGAGAACAATCCATGACACTGGCAGGTCTCAGCCTTGCAAAGGGGGCAGTGCATGCTATAAATTCTGCAGGGTGCCCAAACTTTTGAAGACGCAATTTTTTTGTTTTCTGTAATTTTGAAAGTGTCAATGATGGAAATAAAATCTAACTTTTGTTGACATATTATAAGAATGTCTAATCTGTAATTTGATGCCTTTTGGAGATGTTTCCATCTTTCCTTGGCTTCTTTATGCACATTAATACCAATTTTTACCTGGGGTCCCCAAACTTTCGATCCCCACTGTACATTCCAATGGGTTTAAATGCATGTCTGGTATTACTGTATTGTATACTTAGATAAAAACATTTGTATTATATGTAGTGCTCGGGGTCCCCCCCCAAAATCCATACCAAACCCTCATCTAAGCATGTAGCCTGGCAAGCCAGGAAAGGGGGGGGGCGGGTGAGTGCCCTCCCACCTGAACCATACCAGGCCACATGCCCTCAACATGGGAAGTGCTTTGAAGAATCTGGAAGCCCCCAGATCCCGCCCCCTCATCCATGTAAATGAGAATAGGGCAAGCATGGTTCACCAAAAAAGTGTAAAAAAGTAAACATTTTTTTAAAAAATGTCCTATGATGAAGATTCATTGTCAATCATGACACCCAACTCACCGCGAAAAAAAAAACCTCTGGTCCCGACAAAGTCTCCAGCCATCTGCCAGCTCCACCATCTGACAGTTCTTAAATAGCCAACATTTAATTCCTTTCCTGCTCTTGAAGAGACAGCTTCTCCAACTGTATAGCCAAAGCTGTTACTTATCAACTTCAGACAATGTGCCGCCTTGCTGCCACTAAAGGAACTGGGGAACTTCAAACTCTATAGCAAAAACACAAGGAGACAATACCGCACCGGCCTAGCGCATTATCCTCAGATGTACATTTATTAAAAGAGATATAAAAACATACTCACAAACAAGCTTGTAAAACAGGCATGTCATGCATGGCTCAATGCTACATGGCTATAGTAGCATATTCCACAGGGATGGTGTCTCACAGGCTGGCTGACATGTTTCGAGGTACGAACCTCTTCTTCAGAGCTATTCTTCACACAGAATTCAAATCGGTCCATAATTTTTAGACCCATCCGAACTCAAATTGTTCCGAAAATTTGGAATTTGTTAGAAAATTCATAAACAAAATTAAATTAAACAAAATGAAACTAAACTAAATGAATTCCCAAAACGAATCAATGAAACAAAATTAGTAACATAGCAAATCTATCCGAAACAAAAAACTAATTTTTCAGTTTTGCCATGTCTGCTGTGTGCACCAGTTCTAATAAATCTCTCAAAGGGTTTCTAAGCACAGAAAATAATTGCTTAATTTCACTCACTCTGCCAATGGTTTAAACCTTCAAGTGAGCCATTAGGAAGAATATGAAGTGAGGGGTACGAGTTACTGACTCGTTTAGTGGTTTGTGTAAATTTCTCCTTGGGGCTCTTGAACTTTGTAAACAACGGTTCTTTTTACAACACGGAGTAAGGAGAAAATATGAAAAGACACTTAATACCTGCTTGTAACGGGGTGGGGTAGGGTGACAGCGTAGTTGTTATGTCCACCATGTTTCCCTCCTCGTTGGGCACCAAGCAAGGGTCACATTAGTGGCCTACCCTGGGATCAGTTCTTTTGGGTTACGCTGGACACCTTGTACAGTGCCACTGCCTTACATGTTGGGTATCTTCACTTGAACAGACAACTAAACTTTCTTGATGTACTATACACAACCACAATCTCTGATGCATTTAGGAGCCAATGCCCTCTCCGCCTATCCAACGTATCACCGTTACCTCACTCCCAGTAACGATATGGAGGCCCGATGTGCACCTTGTGCTCACTCCATGCATGCACTTACTTAACTCTTCCTTTTCGATACCTGTGCACAGGCTGGGGACCTCTGCAGTGCTGATCTGCTCCCGTTGCTATGTGAGATGGACTTGCTCACAGAGAGAGTGTGACAACTCCTCCTGCAAGAAGCTATCCCACCTGCCACATGTACAAGCTTACGACAGGCTGCTAGAGAGACCACTTGTATCTTCACACTGTATTAACTCTTGTGCTGATGTCTTTATACCCCAATGTGTATAAGTGATCTGAGCTGTAGACCATATATGCTGGTTATTTGCATTGCACCCCTTGAGTAACTTCAGACCAGACAAAGGCAAAGTTTCAAAACCTTTACTGAAAACTTTCAGCATACAGAACTAAGTGCACAGTCTTCTCCTAACATCCCTAATACCTAACTTAGGTTTGTGGCTGCCCCAGTGTACCTGCACAGTCCATGATGGCAATATCCAGGATTGAAATCTTTTGGCGAGAACTGCAAGTCCCAGCAGTTCCTCCAGGCTGTAGCAGGATCCTGATGGTAGATGTGCATTAATTGTCACTCTGGACTCGGCATGTTCGGGCAGGGGCAACAGCTACAACCGTAAACTTTCAGTAACCTTTTTGCATATTTGCTCCTGCACTCTCCGAAACGGACCCAGTCCAATTTTTATACAGCACAGGATCAGTGGGTCGGACCCAAGAATTCCCACCAAAAAACAACTGGTAAACATTAACATTAATCTTCCCAACTGGGACTTGGACAGAGGGGTGGCTGTGGACGTGGCATACCTGGATTTTGCAAAAAACGTTTGACACAGTTCCCCACAAATGGCTAATGTGTAAGGTAAAGTCTACAGGCTTGGAAAGATCAGTTTGTAAATGGGTAGAAAACTGGCTAAAAGACCGAATCCAGTGAGTAACGGTTAATGATTTTTACTCTGAATGATCTAGTTATCAGTGGTGTACCCCCAGGTTCAGTGTTGGGACGCTTACTTTTCAATATATTTATAAATCATATAGGGTCTAGGATTAAAAGTACCATTTCAGGGTTTGCAGAAGACACCAAGCTATGCAGTGGAATAACACCCTTACAGGATTTCTCCAACTTACAAGCCAACCTCAATGCACTTTTTAATTGGGCAACTATGTGGCAAATTAGGTTTAATGTTGATAAATGTAAAGTTATGCACTTGGGGGCTAAGAATATGCATGCATCATACATACTAGGGAGAGTACAACTGGGGGAATCCATAATGGAGAAGGATATGGGGGTTTTGGTAGATCATAAGCTTAATAATGGCATGCCAAGGTGCGGTTTCCAAAGCAAGTAAAATCCTTTCTTGTATTAAGAGAGGTATGAACTCCAAAGATAGAGACATCATTTTGCCCCTGTACAAATCATTGGTAACACCTCATCTGGAATATGCAGTTCAGTTTTGGCCACCCATTCTCAAAAAGGATATCGGGGAACTGGAGAAAGTGCAGAGAAGGGCAACTAAACTAATAAGAGGCACGGAGGAGCTCAGCTATGAGGAAAGATTAGATGAACTGAATTTATTCTCTCTTGAGAATAGGAGATTAAGGGGGGATATGATCAACATGTACAAATACATAAGTGGTCCATATAGTGAACTTGGTGTTGAGTTATTCACTTTAAGGTCATCACAGAGAACAATGGGCCACTCTTTACGTCTAAAGGAAAAAAGATTTAATCTCCAAATATGGAAAGGTTTCTTCACAGTTAGAGCTGAGAGTGAAAATGTGGAATAGACTCCCTCCAGAGGTGGTTCTGGCCAGAACAGTAGATTGCTTTAAAAAATGCCTGGATTATTTCCTTAATAACCAGCTACTAACATTTAGAAAGTTGATCCAGGGAAAATATAGCAAATTGGATCATGCTTTGCTGGGGTTTTTTGCCTTCCTCTGAATCAATTGTGGGAGAAGGATTGTGTATATGGGATTGTATGGTTATATATATATATTTCTTTTTTACTGGTTAAACTGGATGGACTTGTGTCTTGTGTCTTTTTTCAAGCTGACTAACTATGTAGCATGAACTCTACCTGCCTACATACTGGCTGGTTATAAGAATACAAAATATTCACATGCAACATTTCATAATTATCTGTCAAAATATTTTTTTGTTGACTGGAGTTTCTAAATCCTCCGTAGGACTGCATATTCTATAGACAGACCTGTAATGATAAACAGGTAAGTAGCCACTAAATTCCAGTGATTTAAGCATCATGAATGATGCCCCCCCCCTTACTTAGCTTTCATGTTAAAAATACTATAATTTTGTACCTCTCCCTCTAACAATAGCAACAGCGTTATGAAGGCCATACATGCTTTGCATTTCAATACACAAATGATCTGCAGTTTGATCCAAACAATTGAATCTGTAATAAATCAAATAGCCATAACTTTCCTGCTGTTCGATTTAGATTGGAGTTGATCACAATCCAGCGGTGAGACTGAAGGCTGCTCTACTGGGCTCCTTCTCTGAATTGAGTAACCTGGTATTTCGGGGGCCTCCGTCAAGCCCTAATGTTACAATAGCTATGCGTACCTCTCTTCTGGTTTGGAGACAAGTGGGTGCCTATTGAAAAGCTAGCTACCAAACTCTGGTCCCCTTACACTCCACTCTGGGGAAATTCTAAGCTCCCTGATTTTTGGTCCATACCTGACCTGTCTCTATGAGCCAGCTATGGTATTAAAACGTTGAGGGAAATTGTCTCCCAGGGTCAGTTGCTCTCCTTTGACAGGCTTAAAGCCATGCATAATCTGCCTACATAATGTTATTCTGCTACTTGATCCTTAGGCATGCAGCCCAAGCCCAGTTCCTGTTTCCAGTAGAGATGGAGTCTCATGTAATTGTACGCTTGTTGATAGCTAAAAGGCTGGATAAACCTCTCTTCTCTCTCTACCTGCATCTGGCTCAGGTGGACACCTCTAAGGTATCACAGCTATATCAATTGTGGCAACAAGATGTCCCCACTCTGACGGATGAGGATTGGGAGGAGGGTGTCCAACAGTATATCCTCCTCATGATCTCAGCTAGCGATAAATGGGTGCAACTAAAATTACTACATACTACTCCCCTCATAGATTATCAGTTATCTACCCCCTGGCTGACCCTTCCTGTCCTAAATGTCAGACTGAGGTGGGTACATCTATCCACATGGTTTGGTCTTGTCCTCTGATTCAAGCCTTCTGGGGAGAGGTGGTGGCTGAGATTGGTACAGTAGGGAGTATGACGGTACCTCTTGACCCATTACTATTACTGCTGGGTGTCTGTGATACTCTGACTACCAATCACTATAATCTTTTTCTTCTACACAATGTATTACATCAGGAAATTAATTCTGGTCCAGTGAAAACTCCCAGACCCCCCCCCCCCCCCACAATAAGACAGTGGAGATCCATGATGAATAGGGTACTCCAACTTTACAAGCTCACATATTTAGGCCGTAACTGCCCCAAGAAGTTTAACAAAATTTGGGAGGCATGGGTTGTGGCTAGAGACTTAACACTGAATTCATGTGTGTTTTTATTATTTAACTTGGAGGGTGTAAATTTATCAATAGTTTTGCGTTGAACTGTAGCACTGAGATACTTTGCTCATGAATACGATTGTATTTTAATTGATCAGATTACATGGTGGAAACACATGCAATCAATGAAAATCATACGTTATGAACATATCTTAAAATGTTGCTAAACCCACAACAGTAAAATCAGTCTGTATATGCAGTATAGCTTGCTAGTTATACTCACCGGGGAACCTAAGGGGTTAATGCATTGTGCAAAAAGGCTGTTTTATCCTGGCTTCTCTGATCCTCCCCTTCTTCCAGAGACCGCCAATATATCTCCTGATAGTACAGAGGGTAGGGGATAAGCTGCACATGCTCAGTTTGGTATGTATTGCTAGAGATTTTTTTTTCTCTTGGGAGAGTGCATGTGATCAGCACAGGGCCAATTAGCACTATCCAGACAAAGGGTCAAGGGTCCTGCATCCTCATAGGACTAGGAGATAATGAAAACTTCTCCTATAAGCTTTAACCAGACACTGATAGAAGTCACAAGACTGCTCTAACTGCTGATGAGAAAAGGTATTTAGCAGTTTATATTTACCACACAGATATAGTGAATGCATGGTATTGGGTTTAGTAACACTTTAACTATCGATCACAATCCACTTCCCCAAATGTGGCATATTAATCAAATTGGTTGTCGGCTGTAGATTGATTATTTCACTTAGAGGTGATCAATCGGAAAATAAATCAATAACTTTTCCAAGCACATGTTGCCAGCATTACAGGTGTAGGTGTTGAGGTGACGTTGGAAGCAGGTGTTTCTCTTTGAGCCGTGGAGGGAATTAATAATGCACTGGCAGTGGTAGGCTGAGTGGTGTACAGTGACATTTCCATGGCCCCCAGGTATGCAGTTATATGAGAGTTACTCCCGAATCCATGAAAGCGCCCTTTATCCTTCAATGGGCTGTTAACTTTTCTGGTGAGATGCTATCTACGTCTCTCTATATTTATAATAAGGTTTTATGTGCATTTTTAAACAGAACATTAAACTCTACTTATATGTTTGTTTTCCTTTTGAATTAAAATGTTTTCTTTTTTCTTGTTTAAAATATCAACATTCACAGATCCCATCCTTCAATCAAATCACGTTTTTTACATAAAACGCAGTATTTTTAATCTTTTTAGTACAAGTAAAAGAGCAACCTTTTTTAATGATTTCTTAATTTTATTGGCTAACTAATGATATAGATTACACAGAGGGTTCTATTCTTCTAACCTTCAGGAAGATGTGGTATTAAAAACACCTTTAACCCCTACAGATCCGCACTATTGCCGAAGTATGGCTCCAGCGCGGATCTGAAATACCGGGACGACGTCCATGGACGTCGTACCCTGTGCACGCTCCTGGCGTGCCCCCTGGCGGCAGCGGTGCGCACGCTGCGCGAGCGTGCCCGTGGGTCGGGCGGACTCGATGTCTGCTCGATCGCCTTACAGAGCTGTAGAACGGGGAACCGCCGATGTAAACACGGTGGTTCTCCGTTCTGCAACAGGAGACATAACAGATCTACTGATCCCTGTCACTGGGATCAGTTAGATCTGTTATGTCCCGGCCAGCCCGCCCCCCCACCCCAGGGTTAGAACACACCCAGGGTACATAGTTAACCCCTTCACTGCCCCCTGCAGGTTAACCCCTTCACTGCCAATGACATTTATACAGTAATCAGTGGATATTTAAATTTCTGATCGCTGTATAAATGTCATTGGTCCCAAAAATGTGTAAAAAATGTCCGACATTTCTGCTGCAATATCGCAGTCCCCATAAAAATCGCAGATCGCCGCCATTACTAGTAAAAAAAAAATAATAATAAAAACGCCATAAATCAATTCCCATAGTTTGTAGATGCGATAACTTTTGCGCAAACCAATCAATATACGCCGATTGCGATTTTTTTTTTTTACCAAAAATATGTAGAAGAATATATATCGCCCAAAACTGATGAATAATTTTTTTTTAATGGATTTGTACTTTAGCAAAAAGTAAAAAATATTGTTCTTTTTTGCAAAATTGTCGCTCACTTTTTGTTTATAGCGGTGATCAGAAATGACGCAGAGGGGATCAAATACCACCAAAAGAAAGCTCTATTTGTGGGAAAAAAAGGACGCAAATTTTATTTGGTTACAACGTCGCACGACTGCGCAATTGTCATTCAAAATGCGACAGCGCTGAAAAAAATTGGTCTGGGCAGGAGGGGGGTTTAAGTGCCCAGTAAGGAAGTGGCTAATATCTGACCAGACTAAAATTGGAGACAAAGATCTTTTTCTTCTTTTTTTTTTTTTTTCATTGTAGAGGTTCTGAACTCCTATCCAAAGAGCAGTCTTTGTAGTATGTATTCATCCGTTTTTTAAAAAAACTTTTAGCCATTGATTGGTTGAAGTAGATCTAAACCCAAACTGGATGACATTTAAAGTGACAGTAAACAATATTTTTATCCTCCAAAAAAATCCATACACATTCACTACTTAATGACCCTATAATCTATTTGTCATTTACTGCCTCCTTATAATGGTCTCTGTGAACTCCCTCATGACAGACCTCTCCCTTTCTCCCTTACTTCCCTTTGTTTGGAATGAGTAGTGCACATTAGTTGCAGTCATGTGTACTTTTCTATGCACCCTACACATTTCATAATCCCTGGTTCCTAGTCCATCCCAGGAACGAGCAAGAGAGGGTTGCTATGTTCCTACATTATACAGTGGGACCATGGAGAATGAATGTAACCATCTTCTA
Source organism: Glandirana rugosa (assembly GCA_018402905.1). Classification (NCBI taxonomy): domain Eukaryota; kingdom Metazoa; phylum Chordata; class Amphibia; order Anura; family Ranidae; genus Glandirana; species Glandirana rugosa. Next base: position 1,087,938 of record BLSH010160753.1, on the reverse strand, counting down.
ACTTCTCTCTTTTACTTCTGCAGCACTTCTGGAACGGATCAGGGCAATGCTCTGTGCTGGGGCTAACCAATCTGAATCGCAGTGATCTGTCCCAGAAGTATTTTTTCTGAAAAGGTGAAGCTACGCTCTAAAAGAAAAAATAAAGCACCTTTTGAAATTACATTAACGTGGTAACATTTTTTATAAGTGTAGTGATTGGTTTTAAATCTTCTTTAAATATTAACTGACTAATTTTAGTTGTTTCTGCTGCTAAACTATAATTCATATTTACAGATTTTAGAGTGACACATGTATATTCCAAAATGTGAAAATGGGTACCCCATGTTACATTTTACAGCTTAAATGAATATTTGAATGAAGCCATACCATTTACTAATTTTCAACGAGTGACATAGGGTAATAAATACTTTGGAATCCCAGCTCTTTGCTGCATTTGTGATCACAGCTGGATTTTGGTGTAGTAAACAGATCTGTATGTATAGAATATTAGGAATTAGACTGCAAAACAGTGTGAGCTCCTGGAAGAATACCTTACTGTAGATCAAGCCTTCTGTATGCTTGCTTTAGCAGCTGGCTTTCATTTAGAACCTGGGAAGATCTCTATTGTCTCCAGGCTTTATCCACAAAATCCAAAGATGTTTCCTATGATACAGAAGAGAGGAAATTAGGAAAATCAGAGGGAGATATAAAATCCCAAACCAAATTCAGGTCCAAGCAAGTGAAGGTCAAAACCTTAATGAAAAGGCCAGCATTGGACTGATCACTTAGGCTACCAGACTATTCTGTGGTCATGATAATAGTATAAAAAATGTGAATAATATAACAAGGGCATATATAATGTGTACATAATGCGTTTAAGTGTTAGTGTTTAGACCTTACATAAAAGCTCAGTTAAAGTTAAATTCACCAAAATAGATATTCAGTTAGATAGACATTGAGGGACATTTAAAATACATAACAGGAAGTGCCTAGAGTTTACAGTAGAGTTTAATTATTTAGTTAGACATTTTTCAAGTAAATAAATGACAACACGCAAATCAGGCTGTTAACAAAGTCTATGGGGTGTATTTATAAAAAGAATAATAGAGCGTAATCAAAGGTTATTAGGCTATTTTCTGACCAGATTGAATGTTCTTCATTTATACAAAAGAGTGAATCAGGAAAATACTGCATTATGGCCACTAGATGGAGCTGATTGGAAATAAATACTAAGGCTTCATGTACACTACAGCTTCTAAACTTGAGTTTAGGAGATTTTGGCTTTTTTTTGCCAAAGCTTCTAAACTGAACTCCATAAAAGCCCATGTGTCCATGTACACATAGACTTTTACCAGAGTTTAGGAGCTGCTGCGGTTAGGGAAGCTTCAACCTCCCTCAACCTTCTTCTCCTGAATGAAGAAGAATCACGTACAGGATAGCAGGATACAGGATACAACTAAGGCTCACCATTTCCTAAATGTCCTGCAAGACAATTTCATGGGTCAGATGGTAAATGCACCAACAAGAAAAAAAGCATTATTAGACCTTCTGATTACTAACAATATAGACCTGATCAAAGATGTGGACGTAAGGGGCAATCTAGGAAATAGCGATTACAGGTCAATTAGTTTCAGTATAAGTTACACAAATAGGAAACATAAGGGGAATACAAAGACACTGAATTTTAAGAGAGCCAACTTCCATAAACTGCGCTCCTTGCTGAAAGATGTTAGTTGGGATAAAATTCTAGGAACAATGAATGCAGAGGAAAAATGGGAGTGCTTCAAGAACATACTAAACAGAGGTATTAGCCAGTGTATCCCAATGGGAAATACATTTAAAAGAGCTAATAAAAGACCAGGGTTGCTTAAATCCGATGTAAAACCACATATAAAAGCAAAGGAGAAGGCCTTCAAAAAATACAAGGCTGAGGTATCTCTGTCAGCATTCCATCTTTATAGGCTATGCAGTAAGGAATGTAAGGGTGCAATCAGGGTGGCTATGATAGAACATGAAAGACACATAGCAGAGGAGAGAAAAAATAATGCCAAGAAATTCTATAAGTATATAAATAGTAAGAGAGTGAGGTCAGATCATATTGGCCCCATAAAGAATGATGAAGGGAATCTGGTTACAAAGGATGGAGAGATGGCAAAGGTGTTAAACGTATTTTTCTCCTCAGTATTCATGAATGAAACAGGGGGCTCAAGTATCCAAAACTACAATGTTGGCCCTCACGACACATCACAGGAAGCACCTGATGGCTAACTGAGCATAAAGTTCAGAAAAGATTTGATAAACGTAACCAGATGATATGCACCCAAGGGTCCTTAAGGAACTCAGTCAAGAAATTGCCAGACCATTGTACCTAATTTTTAAGAACAATTTACTGACTGGTATGATACCAGCTGATTGGAGGAAAGCCAATGTAGCACCAATATATAATAAAGGGCCAAGATATATCCCTGGGAACTTCAGGCCAGTTAGCTTAATATCAGTAATATGCAAGCTCTTGGAGGGAATGATAAGGGATTATATACCAGATTATTGTAATGAAAACAGTATCATTAGCGGTAGTCAGCATGGTTTCAAGAAGAATCGTTCTTGCCAAAATCTATTGCCCTCCTATGAGGAGGTGAGCTGCCATCTAGATAAGGGATGGCTCGTAGACGTGGTGTATCTAGATTTTGCAAAAGCATTTGATACAGTTCGCTATAAACGCTTAATGTACAAACTAAGGTCATGGCATGGATCAAAAGGTACGTACATGGATTGAAAACTGGTTACAGGGGCGAGTCCAGAGGGTGGGGATAAATGGGGAGTACTCGAAATGGTCTGGTGTGGAAAGTGGGGTTCCCCAGGGATCTGTTCTGGGACCAATCCTATTCAATTTATTCATCAACGATCTGGAGGATGGGATAAACAGCTTAATCTCAATATTTGCGGATGATACCAAGCTAAGGCAATAATTTCTCCACAGGATGTGGAAACCTTGCAAGAAGATCTGAACAAATTAATGGGGAGGCCAAATAAGTGGCAAATGAGGTTTAACGTAGAAAAATGTAAAATAATGCATATGGGTACTAAGAATATGAATGCAAACTACTCACTAGGGGGAGAGTCTCTGGGGGAATCTAGGATGGAAAAGGACCTAGGGGTCCTAGTAGAGGACAGGCTCAGCAATGGCATGCAATGCCAATCTGCTGCAAGCAAAGCTAACAAAATATTGGGATTAACTCCAGGGATAAATCAATAATTCTACCACTTTACAAGTCTCTGGTGAGGCCACACCTGAAGTATGCCATCCAGTTCTGGGCACCAGTCCTCAGAAAGGATGTCCTGGAACTGGAAAGGGTTCAGAGAAGGGCAACAAAGCTAACTGGAAGACCTTAGTTATGAGGAAAGATTACAAACACTGAACTTATTCTCTCTGGAGAAGAGACGCTTGAGAGGGGATATGATTTCAAAGTACAAATACAGTACTGGTAACCCCACAACAGGGACAAAACTATTCTGTGCAAGGGATCACACAAAGACACATGGCCATTCACTAACACTAGAAGAAAGGCGGTTTAACCTTAAACTGTGTAGAGGGTTCTTTACGGTAAGAGCAGTGAGGTTGTGGAATTCTCTTCCACAAACAGTGGTTTCAGCTGGGGGCATAGATCATTTCAAAAACTATTAGATGGGCACCTAAGGGACCACAGCATTGAGGGATATACAATGTAATACTGACATAAAAGCACACACATAGGTTGGACTTATGTAACTATGAGTGTTTTGACGGCCGCGTTTGCGTTTTCCCATGGCTGGCAGTCATAATAGTTTATGTGTACATGATGCCTTATATACTATGATTGTCATCTCTATCTATTAGCCATAAGTAACATTTCCTTGATTCACTCCATAAAGAACATCCAACACTTGTGAATGGGCATTTACTGAATCAATGCATAAGACCCAACGCGTTCCGGGTGATTAGCCAGCAATGGGAGGCTGATATTGCAGCTTATTGCAGCCGCTCACATATAAGAGCTCATGGAGTGATTACCTGCGATGATCGGTCCAGGACAAAGACTGTCTGCATCCAGGGCTGATCATCGCAAGTAATTGCTTCATGAGAAATTACATGTGAGCAACAGCAATTAGCTGCAGGAGATGTCAGCCTTTTAACAGGGCTGCCACACACAGCCAATTGCCGAGAAACGCATGTAATTGGTAATGGCTCACTCGCAAGTGTGAATGGGGCCTAAATATCATAAGCACTGGTACAATTGGCACCAGAATTTAAAGCTGTGCAATCTAACAAATCCAGGCAGACACTCGCCATCTCTTCCTCAGCACTAAAAGTTTGTGCGATTACACTTATAATGAGGGTTGTGGCTGATGCTCAGCTATACCAGCATACTGAAGTGGGAGAGCAGAATGCACATTTCTACATAGGAAAAAAAGTATTTTATAGCATTTCCAATTAAAATACATAACATACAGAGGTTTGGAACTATAAAGAGAAAACAATGAGGGACTTCAGTGGGGCTTTATTAGGGACTTCAGTGGGGCTTTATTGGGTCAAGAGTTAAATAAAGGCCAAAAAAATGTGGTAAAATAACGCTTGCGGTAAATCAGTTTTGAAAGTGCAATTCACTAAGAATTCTGCGTTAAATAACAAATGCAATATTTGTTGAATTTAGCGGTAATAACCGCATTATTTAATACATTAATTTATCGTATTGAGCTGGTTGCTAAGGAGCAGGCTGGGAAGCCAGCTGTCGTGCCCTTAACAATGGATGACTCATCAGCTGTTAGTGGGTTCCCCACTGATAGCTGAATGTAAAAAAATAATGCCAGCAATTAAAAATAATGAAAAAACAGTGCCAAAATTACAAAAAATGGCTCATCCCCACAACCCTGGCCGTGGGTTGTGGGGGTCTGTGGGCAGGAGGCTAATCGAAATCTGGGACCCCCATTAGCAAGTGGGCCCTAAGATCCCGCCCCCCCATGTAAATGAGTATAGGGTGCATAATACTCCTACCCATTCACCAAAAAAGTGTCAAAAAGTAATAAAAACACAGAGACAGTTTTTGACAATTCCTTTATTAAAAAATAAAAAAACAATGTCCCCCGATGTAAATCCATCATCAATCACGCCGCACCGCCAACCCAAAAAAGGAAAAGAAAAAACCATCCGTCCACAAGGACGGCTGACCGCTGAATACCTCCTGCGCAGTTCTTATATAGGTAAGGGTGGGTCCACCTGGCAACTTTATCTGGTGGCACCGCCCCTCTTGTGACATCACAGACCGGTGCATGCTGGGGCCTGGTATGGACTGGGGGTGCCCACACTGTTTTTTTTTCATCAGTTTTAATTGCCAGCATGTCTTCTTTACATTCAGCTGTTAGCGGGGACCAGCTGACAGCTGATGAGTCATCCGTTCTTAAGGATGCGGTGGCCACTCCTTAGCAACCAGCAATTTGACAAATACCACTTGTGATACCCCCAGTAAAACCCCGGTGGTAAATATTGCATCGTTCGTTTCTCGTTCGTTTGTGAATTGGACTTAAGAGCTTTTTAAACGATATTTACCAGCACATTTTTTATTTTGCAGTAAATACTGCATAATCGTTATTTTTTTTTTTTTTTGTGAATTGGACTTTATTTACCGCAAGCTATAGACAGAATCTAGAGTTGTGTTGCCTGGGCATATTTTCATCTATTTATACCATCACATCCTTTATATTGACCCAAATTACTTAAATTTGAAATCCAGGAATTATTTATATTGCTTGGCACAATGTATGTATATCTCATACTCGAGTGTAAACAGGTGCCTATTTGGTGGGTTACCAATAGCTAGACAGTATAGACTGCCCAGGTAGGGGAAGGGCTAAGATGGGATCTGCCAGTTTCCCCTGCCCTCGACCCTGATCTGTATGTAAAAAGAAGGAAGGCCGGGCTCAAGTCGACGGCACCGCATGGAAAGGTCCAGTTCGAGGAGAACATGTAGCCTGGAGCAACAGTTCACAGGTGTGCAGTGCTCAATGGTGATATCCAATATACGGATGCTCTTGCCTAGGTGTCCTCTCCACCATAAGCACATCATGTGTAAAGAAAGTCGGCACTCCGACATCTTTGATGGAAATTTATTGAGGTTTAGAGTGCAGGGTGTACAGAAGGCAGACTCGTTTCGGCGGGGAGAACCGCCTTGATCACTGCTAAAGTACATTTAAAAGAATACTGATATATATATATATATAGAGGGAAGTAACAACAATTAACAAGGACCGCCCTCTCCTTAATTCGTCTCGGAGAATTATAGCTTGTTAAATCCACAGGTGTAACATACAGTACAAATGACAAAAAGGTAGGGAGGAGGTAAAAAGAGTGAGGAAAAGCACTAACATTATTATATTAACTGGGGGATACATTTGAAGAGTTGGAACAATATACATCTCATGTAATACAAAGTATCGATAACATATACATATCAGATATTCCCGTATTAATATGCATCATTAAATGGATACAAAGAGAACTAGAGATTCCATAAAAAATTCCACAATCTTCAGAAGGAGTTGATAATGAAGGTGAATCCATGGGGCGGGGGGGGTAGGGAGAAAAACAAAAAGAATGTACTAATCAGACCAAAGGGATATGCACACATGCACAATAGACATGTGCCTGGTTCAAAGCGACAGACATGGAAGCCCTTCCCTAAGATCAAAAGGATACATGTCAGGCTTCAATGTTCGTGAACCAGCATTAACCATACTATGAGACCTCAGACGAAACCCAAATATATATATGCAATTAAATTTGCATAACTGTTCATACCTACATATTTGTCTGAGAGAAACTGGCAAATTATTTAAATTTATTTCAAGAAAAGATCCAGGTCATATCTATTGTCCATACCCTCCGGAGACCTCGTATGGAGATGATATATCCACCATACCTCTCTTTCTGAGTGCTGTGCCGACTCTTTCCAAACCACAGAATTTAAGAGAACTCGTATTGCCCTCATGCACATGTTTAAAATGTTTTAAGACACTAAGAGACTGAAATGGCATGATAGATTTCTTAATCGTATCAATCTCCAGTGAAAGAGTTTGTAGTATAGACTCTTCCTCCTTGATAATCAATTCCATCAAAGACATAGAATAATAAGTCAGAGTATTCAAGAGTTCCAAGCTTCTTCAAAGGTGTCAGAATAGTGGGTTGATGGAAAGGGTGACATCCACACGTGCTCCCCCTCCTGTGTCCCCACTCACTGAAAAGCTGCACCCCTGCAGGGGTATCCCGCATTTAACCAGTGTGTCCTCCACTCCTGGACTCCAAATGGCTACTATTCACCAAGGACCTGTCTTTTAGCTCATGGGACAACCACCAGGTAACATACAATATGCAAAAAATAGGAGAGCCACATATAGCATAATACCATTTAAAAGTCCATTTATTGGTAACCAAAAAGCAATAAAAGGTTTAAAACAGTCCCGGTTGGCAGGCTGTAACAAAAGTCTAAATACACAGGCTTCAGCAGCGTCCATTGTTATTGAGGAAGGTAGGAACTCCTTCCTTCTCCGCCAGTGGCAACCACCAAAGCCGGACGTGACGTGCGGCTTACCTCTAGCCCCACACTACATATGATTTTGAAGTCAAATATATGACATTATATGTTTTTTATATATTTACTAGCACACTTATGAGTAATTATATCTAATTGGGGATCACACTTGGAGGTTATTATACACTGCATACAACTTTATATGATATTTTGTGGTATAGCAATCTATCATTTATGCACATATTGGTACACCAAGTCAACACGCTGAGAAGGCAGCACCAATTTAAAAAGAATTTTGTATCACTATTTTATTATCATTCTTATTCTCCAATTTATATTTTTCTTATATATTTGCTATGGACTAAATATAAGAACGGATTTTGCACATATGTTTTCTGAAATCACATGTAGAGGGTTATATGTTTCTCACAATTTAGTAGCACACCTATGAACTATTGGGCACAGGCCTGTATTGGGGATCACACTTGAATGTTTTATATACTGCACAAGTGACAGCGCCATTTCCTGTTATTTACTTCTTATGTGACTATAATGTGAGACCTTCAGTATAGCATTTTAAACAATTTTAAGACTGGTCTGAAGTTATTCAATGGGGTACATGGTGATACATGACGTATGAGAAGAACACGGTAAGTAAAGCATACATGGGGTACAGGAGTAAAGCCATCATAAAAAGGGTTAACTCAACAGAAGAGTCAGAGGAAGAGAGAAGTTGCCATGGGTAACCATAGACTAGTGGCAATGTATGACAGCCGGTCAAACAAGCATGGCACCTGGCGTAGGTGACAGGTCCTATGGTAGCAAGGGGGTCAGTGTTTTGACTCCCTCCCTAGAGGTTGATTCCCCAAACCAACTGGAACTGAACCTGTGGTACAGAGACCCTCATGTACCTAGCTTCATGGTACTGAAGAGGGGAAGGAGTTAATTTTTGTGCACACATGAGGTCCGTACGCTAGTGCACAACGGGACACCATTCTGTCACTGAGAGTGAGATGGCAGAATGACCCTGGACTGGTGATAGGTTCAGCAATGTCCCTCCTAAATGCAACATTCATTGAGCAAAGATGTGTAGTGACGTGGGACAGAACGCTTCACAGGGGAACTTAGTATGTTACATTACTGCACTCAGTGAATGACTCATCCCTAAATTGGGGTTCTGCCTTAATATTGACTTTCACATGGGCATTGATGAGCGCGTACATTGGGTGAGTTGGCCCTGTCCCGCCCACAGGATGGACCTCTGGGGAATCTGAAAATCACTGTAGTAGTCGGTGCTACTACATTAATCACTTGACCTCTTGATGAGTTACCCCCCTTCATAATCAGGACACTTTTTGTGATACAGCACTGCGTTACTTTAACTGACTATTACACGGTCATGCAACACTGTACCCAAATTAAATGTATGTTCTTTCCTTTGGTGATATTTGATCACCACTGCATTTGTTATTTCTTTTTTGCGATATCAATGAAAAAAAAATCCAATAAAAAAAAATTAAAAAATCAAATTTCTTCATAAATTTCGGCTAATATGTATTCTGCTATATATTTTTGGTAAAAAAAATTTCCAATAAGCGTATATTGATTGGTTTGTGCAAAAATTATAGCATCTACAAACTATGATATATATATATATATATATATATATATATATATATATATTGGAATTTATATTCATTTTTTTGTTATACTAGGAATGGCGGCGATCAGCAACTTATATGGGATTGCGATATTGCGGTCTGACATTAGCTGACACTTTTGACACTTTTTGGGAACCAGTGAACTAATACACTAATACAGTAATCAGTGCTAAAAATATGCACTGTCACTGTACTAGTGACACTGGCTGGAAAGGGGTTACACATCTAGGTTGATCAAAGGGTTAAATATGTGCCTAGCCAGTGTTTTGGTGTACACTGTGTGCTGTTTTTACTAGGGAAAGAAATGGATTCTAGTCCCTGTTTTGCAGAGATACAGAATCCATCCCTTCCCCCCTGCAGACGGAAGTGCAGGATCATGTATATACAGTATACATGATCCAGTGCACGGCTGCCGCCCTGTAGCAGTAAAACTGCTATAGGTTGGTCAGCAAGTAGTTAATAGGTGGCATCTTCCAGGTCCTACTCAGGTTCTTTGTGAATGGCTTTGCCCTTTGGAGCCTGCTGGAGCAAGGAATAAGGTAAGCATTTTCTAGTCAAATCTTTGCCGCATACTAAATGAGCATTTAACCCTAGCAGTGTGGGGAGAAGGGGCAACTGCAAGGTGGTTTTTTCATTTGCATAGAGTTGGGCTTTAAAGCTATATTCAGATATAAAGTCACAGATTAAGGCATCTCTGCAATCATTAACACATCATTAACTGTATTTTTAAATGCAAATAGTGCTAGTCATTGTATCTGGCCTGGTATCAGTCTCTGTAAAACAGAGCTGGAATATGAGTGGACGAAGCAGCACAAGGAGCTAATCAGTTCATGTACTGAATGAGGAAGAATGCTGATAGGAGGGGAAAGCAGAGTGATAGAGAGATGTGCTCATCACTGCTCTGCTTCTCCTTTCACAGTCCTGTCACAGGCTGGGGTGAGTAAAAGCACTTCCGGGCTTAGAGGAAGTGGCTAGAAGGATGCTGGCCATTAAAATAATGGCACCTAGCAGCAAAATAAAGGTTCTGCAGGGAAAATTTGTGGATTTAAAGCAGAGCTCCACCCAAAATTGGAAGCTCTGCTTATCTGCTTCCTCCTCCCCTCCGGTGCCACATTTGGCACCTTGCAGGGGGGAGGGGGGAACGTGTACCTGTTTTTGACAAGTACCTGTCCCCACTTCTGGGAGGCCTGACTGCGGCGAGGTCCCCCGAAATTTCAGTCCCCTCCTCCTTCCCCCACCACTAGGCTGTTCAGAAAGCGCAGCACAGTAGGGAACTGACTGTGCAGCCTAAAGGCTTCACTACTGGGTTCCCTTGAAGGCAATGGCGGCAGCAGCACCCGAGAGCCGATGGAAACATCAGCTGCGGTGCCGACATCGCTGGATTCCAGGACAGGTAAGTGTCCTAGTATTAAAAATTAGCAGCTACAGTATTTGTAGCTGCTGACTTTTATTTTTTTCGTCGGGGGGCTGGACCTGCGCTTTAATATTGCAGAGAGAGATGACACAACCATCTCTCAGCTTGCATGAACTGCATCTTGGCACATACTATACTATCATATAAGAAACTATTCATGATGCACGTAAAATAGTGCATATATATATATATATATATATATATAAAATATCACAAGATGTATAACTGTAGCACTGTTTTCCTACATGGCCATGCTTTTTCAATATATTTCATATGTCATCATATAGTTTTTTCTTTTGGAGCAACCATGTATTCCACACACATGGCAATATATCCTTCATATGGTCCAGGGCTATTACATCAGCAACAGCTGGACTTAAATCAGTTCAAAATTCCAGAGAAATGGGTAATACATCCTAAAACATTTTATGCATACATCAAAGTTAATTTACATTGAATACGTATGTCTTAAGGCATAGGAAATCTGGCTTCACTATATATAGGAATTAAATAAAACGTCAAATCAACTATTAGCGGCGCAGTAAAATGTTTACCAATTAAAATATATACTCTGCGGTTGATTTACTAAAGGAATGAAGACCGTTCAGTTTGGAAAGGGTATATTCACTTTGCAAAAAATAAATCCTGTTTTTTTTTTGGCTTCTCTCACACATGACTGGATATTCAAAGGGAACGCAGCTTCGCCTTTTATGTAAAATTAAGTGAACATTTACTTTGCTAAGTCAACAGTCTGTTTTCTTTATTTTTTATTAAATTATTATTATTATACAAGATTTATATAGCGGAAACAGTTTGCGCAGAGCTTTACATCATGGGGGCAGACAGTACATTTACAAAACAATTCAATAAAGGAGGAATCAGCCATATTGCTTATTAAGAATTTTCTTTCTTCAGATCTTCTATCACTAGAGCAGAACAGATAAGGGGGTTGATTTTCTAAATGAAAATAGATTGTGCACTTTGCAAAGTGCAGTTGCTCCAGAGCTTACTAAATGAGGTAAAGGTTCACTTTGCAAAGAATATCCAATCACATGCAAGGGAAATTAAAAAACAGCATTTTTCCTTGCACATGATTGGATGATGGAAGTCAGCAGAGCTTTGCTCATTTACTAAGCTCTGGAGCAACTGCTCTTGCAGAGTGCAACTGCACTTTGCATAGTGAACAGTCTATTTGCCTTTAGTAAATCAACCCCAATGTTACTAAGACACTTTAATGTGCCTTGAATATGCATAACCTGCTTTAAAAGAAAAGGAAACTTCTTGGTAATGACATGTTTTACATGTTGGGTCTGGAAAGCCTCGTACGATCGCACGTCCAACTTTTGTCCAAATCATCTGTCGCCAGTTTTGTCTAGTGTACTGACGGTAGTCAAGTAATCGTCCAACAAAGCCGAACATAGTGATGTGTTACGAGCGTTTAAAGAGAAAGTTCAGATGGATGTGATTTGTGAATTAGGAACGCAGGTTTACATGACCGAACACTTCCTGGATTCCGAGCATGCGTGTTTGCACTTTCAACTTTTGTTGCCCAACTTCTGTACACACTAGCCAACAATCGGCCAATGCCTTGTTGGCCAACAAAAGTTTTCTAGTCTTGTCAGCCAATTTCTGTTAGACGATAATTGTAAATTGGATGTCAAATCGTGCGTACTAATGGTCGGATTATCGGACAACAGGCTATTGGACGACCGTTGTTGGTGAACAATTGGACCATGTGTATGGGCCTTTAGTGTATATCCCACCCACTATATTCTTAACCACCTGTCTACCAAGGTACGTTTATAAACAGCATGGTAGACAAGCAGATAAATCAAGCTCACAGCAGCTGCTGAAGCTGTGAGCTTGATATTGGCTTTAAAAGTCGGCGAGGTGATCACTTTTATGGGGTTGTCAAAGTGTACCCCTCCCCTTCCCATTTACTTTGGCAATGGAGGACAAGGGAGACATTGGAGGCCTAATAGACCCCCAATGTCTCCATAATGAGTACCTGTCACTTGGACATGCTACTACATAGGGGGCTTGTTAGCCCCCTTGTGATAGCAATAAAGTTTAAAAAAAAATTAAAAAGTGTAAAAGAAAAAAAAAAAGATATAAAATAAATAAAAATAATTTATATATTTTTTAAAGCACTCCTGAACAGACCCCATATAAAAAGTGCAGCGTTGGGTGAGCATATCTACGTAAACATTTATTGAGGTATGGTCACAAATGCCGGAGTGGGAGCAATAGTTCTAGGGACATATTTTATGGTTAACTCTAAACTGATAAACCTGTAAAGGCTTTTAAAGCCTCACCTATGGAAAATTTTCGGTACCATAGCTTTATCGATTCCATGGATGTGTGCAATTTTAAGACTTGACCTATTTGGTATCTATTTCCTCAGCACAGCCCCATCGTTTATATTTTACTAAAGAAAATTAAAAAATTGTCCCAGTAGGCAAGTGGTAAAAACAATCATATGGCTGTAACTGAAGAAAAATGCCTCCCCATGGACAGTTCTACTTTTGCTAAATGGGTCTCATCAGCATCAGGTAACATGCTCTTTGCAATTAATAGCACCTCACCAGGTACTCCGAGGTTCTAGCTTATGCCAATTCCAATAACATTAAAAAACAGGGAATGCATCACAGCCATTTTGCCCCACAATTATTATATATACACTGGTGGCTATTTCCACAGCTGAATATTGCAGCAACAGCTGTTCGAAGCAGCTATGGATGCTGTGGAAGCGGCTATTAATCCCTTTGAATACACAATTTTACACACACGCTACGACGCATGTGCAGTCAGCTGTCGCCCATCTTTGTTATTGGAGGAAGACCTCTTTTCGGAATTCCTGAGACATGCTTTTGATTTTAGATGTGATGTTAGTGCATTGCTTTTATTAAAACGTATGGCTTTGCAGTATTACGCTAAGTGGACTATCTTTTTATTTTATGCATCCTACTGCTTATCCTGATTTTTTTTTGGCTGATTTGGATGGATGAGGAGTCTCTGCTAACTATCAAAGAAATTGTGCTTTAATCAATTTACTACACTTCTGGGCCTTATATGAAGATTGTCCTCTTCCATGATGCCGTTTTTTACAATTTAATGAGCGCTTGTTGACCACTCTTATTAGGAGGTCACAGGCATTCTGGTAAGCCTTGCATGAGAGTGGATGGTGTCACCTTGGTTATCCTAGGAGTTTTCTACTTTCTTCATGGCTTGTGGGACTGCAATTTTTGACTGTTCATATCAGTCACCTCTCTTACTGTCTTTTGAATAATTTAAGGACACTTTTCCTTTTTTTGTTGCATAAACATTTTATTGAATACAATACGTAAGTACATTTACATAAGGGTAATTACAGTATATCATGTAAATCAATGTAAATAGGTACAAAGCAAGCCAGCGTAAAACATAACAAGATCATATGACATTCTTAGCATTCTGTCGTGAAAAAGAGTATACCCGTGGGGGCTTCTGTTTTATTCATAGCCATTATTTCACTGTTAAAAAAAATTAAAAGAAATATTGGTCATCATTTATCAATGATAGTAGTCACAATTTTATTATTTTGCATTAGTTTACTATATTTGTCATCATTGATGCCTATAAGGTACTAATGATAATATATTACAGGAATACTCAATTACAACCTGGTTGGGCTTCTGTATAAATATATTGCTTTATCAATCCATCAAAATATGCCCTACAGCCAGGGTGACCCAACACATTTCAATTTCTTTTTATACATCTTCTTCAGGGAAAAGGGTGTGTATCAGGTGCACCAACCAAACATCAGCCAAAGTTTAAATGATCAGGGCGCATTACGTTTAGCCTGCCAAGGCTAGAGCAGTTCACAAGAGAAACACCCTATATGCACACAGGGATTGCACAAACAACATAAGACTGCTAGGACAGTAGTATGGGTAGGATCATACTAGAGGGATCTCCTCAACCTGCATTACCACCTCCATAGGTGGTATATGACTATGAAAATTGTCGCTAAAGCTAAGTTGGGCCAATTCTACCCTTGAAAAAGCATTGCCCCAGCCGGACCTTACAGGTCTGATCTCTTCCTATCATGATACTTTAGTGCAGCATAGGTCTACCCGGCTGCAGACTTTGAAGGACCATTGGTTGTCAGACATTCCAGACCTCTCTGAGGAAAACTGGGAAGAACTTCTTAATGCTTACTTTGTTACCACTATCTCAGCTAGAAACAGAATGATTTGGTTACGCATTTTTCTCAGGATTTATTATACGCCACTCCAGCTCTTTCGGACACGCAAAAGAGATAGTCCTGTATGTCATACGTTTCACAAAAGTTCAGGGGGTCTGCTCCATAGGTTATGGAACTGTGAAAAATATGACCATTCTGGTCTGAAGTTATTCACTTTAAATTTTGATCTTCCTAGCGTGTGCAGTCCAAAACGGTATATATTGGGGGTGTTGGAGGGGATTAATCTAAGTTCGTATCAAACATAAGTCCTGTGCTTTTTATTATTTTATGCCAGGAAAACTGTAGTATTACAATGGATATATTCCACAGTAGTTTCCCTTAATCAATGGAAGGCCTTGATCAATCAGATGTTAGCTACATATAAGTGCAATTATGAGGCAAGAGGATGCCCTCGTAAGTTTGATAAAATCTAGGGCCTCTGGATAGAGCTTTTTGAAACTTGCCAGAGATGTAATGTTGGTCTATAGAGAGGGAAGTGGATTACCTGTACTTTGATGTGGACTATAAGTTACCAACTGTACAGATCTCTATATGTAGGTGTTCTGTTTATTTAGGTTTTGTTTGGTTTTCTATTATAAGATTTGATTGTTCTTTGTGACAATAGGGAACAATGTTTGGAAAGCTGATAATTTACTTATCCGATAACCTAGTTGTAACTGTTCCTGTTGTACTTGTCTTGCTGAAAATGACAATAAAAACAGTTTAAAAAAAAACTGGGCCACTAAAGCTGTCCTTTACCTTTAACTTCTCTGCACGATTTACACATCGTATGGGTTTTTGGGGGCTGCCCCTTATTTTGGTCTATGCACCCAAATAGTGTTATGGTAAAAATGTAAAGAAATAATAGCACACAAAGATAACATACAACAAGCAGCTTTTGCTGCAATAATCACCCTCAATCCAAAGCTGTTCCCCACTTTACTACTTTTCCACCAGTGGCATCGCTATGGAAGTGACACCATTTCAAGGGCGGCATCTAGGCAAGAGTCCTGGGTCCCTGAGGCAGGGCTTTTTTCAGCCGGAACATACCGGCGCTGCGCTAGCCCTAAGTGAGACTTCTCAGTCTCACTCTCACTGTGGCTGCCTCCTGTCACTTTTAATACTGAAGCCCACTACCCAGAGAGTCATAGTCTGAGCAAGCAACTCTCTGGGCGGTGGCTGCACACTGAATCCTCCGCCGCCCAGGTGCATAAGGGGTTGGGATGGTGGCCGATCGCTGATTGAGCGCTAGTGTCTGTCGGGGCCTGCGGTTCTATACTGATGGAGGGGGGTCTGTACTGTTGGGGGTCTAAACT
>BLSH010160753.1:1043584-1058747 GCA_018402905.1 Glandirana rugosa | reverse complement strand
ACCTCTGAGTTAGGGAAAACCGACTGACAGTAAGGTCTACACCTCCCGTACGTTCGGCTTACATGACAGTCGGCCAATAGGGATTGAGTCTCCACATATATGGGGAGGGGGGATTGCAGCTGTAGCACAATACAATAGGACACATGGTCAGACAGTAATCGAGGACTGAACCCTGCATCCCCCAAGTATGGCAATAAAGAACTAGCTAGAAGGATTCGATCTATACGGGACAAAACAGGAGAAAATCCTATCCTCAGAGTGCATATGCCTCCAAGTGTCTACCAGTGCGAATTCAGAAAGGAGTCTCCCAAATCTCACGTGGGAAGAGGTGGGGGTGATCGGCAGGCTCGCAGCAAGCCTATCAAGCCTGGGATTAATTGCAGTCCCCTAACCACACAGCAGGGATAGTGGGATATTGCGACATGAAGGCTGAGCCCTCTGTTAGATCACTAAATTGAAATGGAGTATATAGAAGGCTAACAACAACATTTCCACCCCATTCAGTAATGCGTGGAGAAATAAAACTCTGCCCTGTGGATCGGACTGTAAGGTCAGGAGAGAAAACTGTGTAGTTTTGGCAATCAGTATTGCAACCCCCCTAGAATTAGAAGTATGGGGGGGGGGGCTGATATACCCAGCCCACCCATGGCTTTTTAAAGGTTAGCTGTAGTTGCCCAGTGATGTGAGTCTCCATCAGATCTGAGACATCAGCACGCTGTGCCCTAATATAAGAAGGAGCAGCGTTGCATTTAGGTTTATGGCCACTTTCTGAGTTTTACTTGAAAAATTACATGTTAGTAATGCACAAATAATGGTTCCACCATGCCCCTCTTCTGAGATGATCCGGCGTTTACTGTACTGCTGTTCTAAGCCATGTTTTTGTAATTGCAACTTTCTGAGCTGCTTTTCTCTGACATGTTTTATTGAGTTTTATCTTTCATTTCATTTCGGTGATAATATTGACATTAAAGGAATCACAATCCCATATTAAAGGGATCACAATCCCATATGCTGCAGCCATGTGTTCAGTGACTTCATTAACATTAGGTATATAGCTTGGCGATACAGCCACTGGCAGACTGTCTTCTATTTTAGGAACAGTTACAGCTGAACTCCAGACACATAATAAAAGATTATTAAGTCCAGTTATATAATTGATAAATATCACCAGGCCCCAGTCATACCTGAGCGTTCTATAGCGCGAAGCTTCAAGACGCACAACATCAATTATTACTTGTATTTCTCTGATCAGCGACATGCTGGGAGTAGAAGAGGAAACTGAACTGCTTCACACTGTGCTGGCAGTATAGTCGTCACTCACATACCTGGTAGAGACAGAACTAATAAGATGGCACTCTCTTACACCTCCTGTCCTGTTTGTCTCCCGAAATAGATGCAGGGTAGGACAGGACACACGGTGTCCAGGGTTACCTGTACTAAGTCCTAGCGAGCAGAAGAACTGGATCTTGCAGTGAAGTAGTATCAAGAACCATGAATCAGACAAAGACAGAATTGCAGTAAAATCACACTTTTTAATAAAAAGGTCAAATGTTATAAACAGAGTAAACATGATCAAGACATAGCCAGGGTTTGGTAACCAGTGCGGATAGTCAGAGCAAGCCAGTGAAACAGGAGTCCAGAGATCAGCGAGGTCGAACAAATGGAATGCAGGGTCAGGAGCCAGGAGGAGAGTCAGCCGAGCAGGGTCTTGAATCCATGAACCAGAAGGGAACTTCAGACAGGCAAAGCCTTTCACAGGAACACACAGCAGAGATGTTGACCAAGGCGAAGGCATCTGCAATCTGATCCAGGCAGTTTATATAGCAGCAGAGCTGGCTAAACGAGGCAGGATATGGTCATCAGGTGAGACAGAGTGAAAACTGAGACTGGCAATTAAACCTCAGCTGAGCAGCTTGCTCTGAGAAGGGAGAGCTGAGCCCAGCCCTGACAAGTAGAAGCTGAAAAAAAGAAATTCATGTCGGATGTCATCACAGGGCTTGCAGAAATAGAAGGCATGAATCTGGTAACTTCAAAATATTATTCAGCGCACAAGTGTCCAAGAACCAAGTCCCAGCTGCTAGACAATGTATCAATGCCCACTGGAGAATTTTCAGTGGGGTCAGTTCAAGAGTCTAACACTTTACCCATGCAGCTGAATGTGGTCAGACAGGCAGAGAGGATGGCAAGAGCCAACAGCAGAGGTCAGGAACCAGAAGGATTGAGATCAGCCATAGTCAAAAGGAAAACTGGGTATATGACAGGAACAGCCTGTAGAAGACTAAATCTTACCACGGTGGACAGAACCAGCACCACAAAATGCTTACCAAATTAAATTGACCATCATGAGAACAATGGCCAATCAACACTTGAAAACCAAAACCATCAGCAGCTGCATTAAATGATTCCCTCCGTTTCTTGGAACACAATTCAATACACCAGGAATAAAAGCTAATACATAGCCTCCTAGTGTAGTATTAAACAAATCAATGATTTTGCACTCACATGATAATATGGAGAAACAGGCATATCAGTAAAAACAATTAAAAAGACCAACTCTGTTAACCTAGCTGGTTAAGTGATGGTGTCACAAGGCCTGTCACGCTCCACCCCATGTTTTTCCTCAGAAGAAGACTTCATCAGGGGCAATCAAATAAAATGTGATATTAAATTCAGGATTTAAATACTGGCAACCTGGCAGGCGGTGGTATTTGAAGTAGTTCCAGTGCCAAATATAGGTGATAAAGTCACTACCCCATCTCCCTTGATTCTTACCCTTAACTTGGTCCCTAAGCTGACCTTATTATTTAACCATCCCCTCACTCTAGCACTCTAGTAGATTCTCCTCAACTCAAAGTATATGTGCAGGAATTACCCAAATGTATCGCCTTGATAAAAGTATGGAATGTTACTATGATGAGATAAGCACTGAAGGCACCTCTTCCTCCTCCCCCCTTCCCCAAAAACGCAGCGTCATGATGCCGACATTACCAGTCACTTGTTTATTATGTAATAATAAAAGCAGCTTTTATGGCTGCTGCCAGAAGCACAGGTGACTTCCGGTTTTGGGAGGGGAAGCTGCAGCATCAGGAAGCAACATCAGCATATCATCATTGTTTGCAGTGTGCACTATTAGCTATGTGTTTAAAAGAAATGCACTCGCATCTTTTACAATCACATAACATCTTTATGGTATTAAGCATTCCTCAGTCCATCGCTGCAAAAAAATCAAGCTACTGAATAAGGGGCCCACAAGTTCACTTCCTCTACTCTTGCAAGGCAGATAGGAAGATAAAGTGCATACAGTCTCATCTTCTAATGCACTTCAATGGGCGGTTGTATGAGACAGTTGCAGGACCAGGGAGAGTAAATATATAGGCTATGCGCAGTCTACAGACCCTGTATGGCTGTGTGCAGTCCCAAGCATTGTTAGTGAGTGGAGAAAATACAGTGATGTCCTGAGGAGAAATGTTTTATGTGACAGGTTCTCTTTATTGAGACATGCAGGGTCTAAAAGACCTTGCATGTGTCCCCTTTACTCCACTGAATGTTTTGCAATGCAGATCGCATTGCAAAACATCCGTTCCCGGCAAAGCGAGCCGGGGACACGAGAACGTGACCCGTAAGTGACGTCGTAGACGTCGGTTTCCGGGTCAATGCAAGAAGGGGAGGAGAGCAGATGTGTATTCGCTCTTCTCCTTCCCCTCCCCTCCCCTTCCCCATGGGCAAGCGGAACCTGATAAGCATGGAGGGAGCGTGCGTGCGGGGGGCGGTAGTGCCCGACCGCTCTCATCTGACAGGCAGCAGTTTGCCCGTCAGTTACACACACAATCCTGGTGGCTGCAGCCACTGGATTGTGTGTAATACCCCCCGCCGTTAGGTCCATATGACATACAGCCCTGGTGGCGAAAGGGTTAAAGTGGATGTAAACCCTCACATATACCAAGTGAAGTGAACAGCCTCAGATGATAAACAGAGATTAAATAAATCTCCCTATATAAGTTTTACATGTATATATGCTGTCTTCAAATTTATATACTGTTTAAAAAGTGCACATTCTATTAGAATTTTCTCTTCCTCATTTCCCTCTAGGAAAAATTATTTCTGGACACTGTGAGACAGCTGATTGGAGGAAAGGAACACACCCCCTCACCACACCCCCTCCCCCTGTGTATCATTTAGCAGTTTGCTAATCTATTTATAGCAACCTCCTCCGACACACACTTCTATCTCCGGGTCTCGGAGAGCATGTCAAAGGTTGATGGCTGAGAATAGAGGAATGGAGCAGGACAGAGCTATGAGACACAGGGCTTTGAAGAGAGATAAGAAAACACTATAAATAGATGTGCCCAGCTCAAATTTCATGGATCGGGTTTACATCCACTTTAAAACAGGAGGTTGATCTGCAGTTTTACAACCCTCTGACTGCCCCACCCCCTTATCTGAACACAGCGGCCTTAGGGGGTTGCACACATGTGTCAATAGGATGATTTGCTTTGTGACTACAGCAACTATTATTCCCTACTGTTCCATTCAGTGGGCAGTACCGCCACTGAAACCATACAAATTTAAGTGACTGGGGCTTCTCCATAACTGCCTTGCATCCACGTGCAATGCACTAGCTTGCTATACCATGGTGTGGCATTTAGAGGATTAAAACATGCAGTGTAGGCTCTCAATTGCCTGTTAAATGCTCCATGGAAGGCAGTACATTGGGGATCGTTCTTCAAAGTGCAGGGCAAATATAAATGAGCTCTAAATTGGTCCCTTTTTTGCTGCAGATCAGGACGCCATCCAGCAGAACACCTGCTCTTGTGAGATCATTCTTATTTATGTGACCCTAAAATGATTGTTTACTTTGATGTATCATTCATTGCTGAAAGGGGAAGACATTATGAGTACTTTATCTTTTGTGTATATGGTACAAAAACTGCATGAGACAAGAAAAAAAATAAAATAAAATCAATCTTGTAATTTCTATCTATAGAGTTACATAGAGTTATACATAGGGTTACCCATTCTTAGATGTGGTGGATGCATTACATTTCTTTCACACTGTTTTTCCTTTTTTTTACCTGGTAATCCTGCCATTAACTTCTGTCCTAGGTTGACAACCATACTGAGCAGCATTGTTATTCTAGGAAAAAAAGTTAATTTAGTAGGACTACATAACACTAATTTGGACTACATAACACATCCCTCTATTCTCTATAACAAGGGGAGGTGTTTTGAGATAGAAGGGAACAATACCAACTGATAAAGGATTCAGAGGTAGAGAATACAGGAAGGTTATCAGTTTACTCGCAGGTTTAATAACTGCTTTTTTCACTTATCAAATAGATTTAATAAAAACATATTTAATCTTATATTTAAAAGAAAAGTATAGCCAAAGCTTTCTTGGCTGTACCTCTTCTTTGTATCACAGGAGTGCAGTTCGTTCTGCACTCCTGTGACATGTTTTTTGACCCAGCTTTAGCCCACTGTTGGCTGATGTCATGGAGCTGGTCCAGGCTCTGAAAAGATCCTGACCATATAGGATGAAGAAATTCCTGGACAGCCGCACGTTCAAAAACACACCGCTTTATTGAAGAGTATTAAAAGCAGATCAATACATCACATGAAGACACGAACAGGACCCCTGATGGGGCATAACAGCTAACGCGTTTCACGTCTCAGGGGGGGGCGCTTAGTCATAGCATCTATGATTATGCTGTTACTTTGACTTAAGCTACATATGTTGTTTAATGTATGTCTCTAATTGCCTGGGCTAACGGGACCAAGCTGCTTCCATCGGTCCTTGAAGGACAGAGGATGCAGTTTTTTCACAATCGATTTACATTTCCTTTAATTGTTCTTTTAATATGGATATTGTTGTGCAAATGTTCCTATATATATTATAGGTTATGTGAAAATTTACTCGAACTGTTTTTTTACCACTAGATCACCTTTTTTTTATTTGGTTGATTTTGGACAAGATGAGTTATCTGGTGCAATTTGCAATTTGCATGGATCCCACATGCCATTCCCAATTGGTTGTTAGCCAATGATATGTCTTGTCCAATTAATCAATCAGTGGCTCACTATATGCATTGTATTGCTTATTTAAACAGTATGCTATTATGTTTATGTCAGCTATGACTAAGCGCCCCCCCTGAGACGTGAAACGTGTTAGCTGTTATGCCCCATCAGGGGTCCTGTTTGTGTCTTCATGTGATGTATTGATCTGCTTTTAATACTCTTCAATAAAGTGGTGTGCTTTTGGAAGTGTGGCTGTCCAGGAATTTCTTCATCCTACATTGCAAGCACAGCTAAGCCAGCACCCAACTTGAGTAGCAGCTGGTGATTATTGGTGATTAACAGGCAAAGCTTGGAGCAGTTTCCTTTTCTCTCATCCTGACCATATGGTTGGGATCCACCCAGATGCCTGGACTAGCAGCTAGCTCGGCCTCTCAGCAAATCGCTAAGAGCCTGAGCCAGCTGCTCCTGCCCCCTGCACAGCCGAGCACTCCAGTGAGCGCTGGTGGGGCAGAGCAGAGAGGCGGTGACTAACAGTTTGCAGCCTGAAGACTGAGAACTGAATGAACACCACCGATCGCTCAGTTCTCGGTCGGGAGCCGGCGGGGAACACCTAGATCATAGCTCCCAACTGTCCCTGATTTCGAGGAACTGTCCCTGATTTCGAGGAACTGTCCCTGATTTGAAACAAAGTCACTATGTCCCTCATTCCTCCTCATTTGTCCCTCATTTTGGTCTGATCAATATAGTTTTATATACAATGCACTGCTTATCTATCAAAAAGTGTTTCCCTGTGCTAAACCTTTCATCCAATTTCTAAATTGCTGCAACTGTAAACTCCAATAGCCAGTATAAAGGAATAGTAGTGGTAAAATAAAGCAAATGTGGTCTTAACCAATCATTTTTTTGTACAATTCTCCTTTAAGGGGGCGTGGCAGGGGGTGTGTCCTATGCCTACATACTTTTGCTGATAGGTGTCCCTCATTCCTATCTCAGAAAGTTGGGAGCTTTGCTAGATGATTCCACCTAGGTGAGGATGATTTTTTTTTTGGTAATCCCGAACTTCTCTTTTAGACCAAAAGGGAGCAAAAAATAAAAATATATTGTTAGAGTTTACCAACAGTTTAACTTTTTTAATAATATCTTTGGTATTTAGCATTGAAACTTTACTGGTTTTAAAAACAAAAAGAAACCTTAATTCTATTTCTGCTTTGTTGTACGTCCTTACCACAAGTCATTGATTCAACAGAATGCAGCATTTTTTATTTTATTTAATGTAGTCCGCACAGAGCACAAAAGATCTTTTGCAGAGAGAGCAGACTTGGTTTTCTGAATGTCCAGGTGACAGGAAATATCTGTTTATTTGCAGAGGCTCTCCATTTCCATTTGTAGAACACAGTAGCCCTCTTTACTATCTAACTGAAAATAAATGGAGAAGTTTGCAATGATATTTTTATTGCTAGAACAAAACATATGGGGTTGTGCTGTAATCACGTTGTGTACTAAAGTGAGCAGAATGAACAACATGGAAAATCACAGAAACATTTTGAAAGCACCCATTCATATTTCAGTACATCAGTGACTAAAGAGGGTGAATAAGGGTTTTGCAAGGCAGGGCTTACCTCTTGGGCCCTTCTCACCAATATGGGCAGCAATCCAGGCCAGGACAGACTTCCCCTTCCACCTGCTGAATTCATCTGCAGAACAGCAGCACATTAGAGAAGTCTTATTGTAAGCAATTGCAGGACAAAGGTTACATTTTCTTGTTCAATCTGCACGGCAGCTGGATTTTCACATTCAGTTATTATTCATATACATTTATCATCCTGCCTTTTGATATGTGGAGGGATATCATCAGGCCACAGCAATTGCATTCCCCGTGTACATTGGGGGAGTCATTAGGTAATCAAATGAAAATGGATCATTTTTTGGCATTTAATTTCTGTATATACATAAGCCCCAGACAGGGCATCAGGCTGCCTTGTTTCAGTAGGTGATTATATATCTTATTCATGTGAGCTAAAGAGATTAAACGAACCCCAACTCTAAGCAACACTTTTTATTTGGGTTTGGGCATAGTGTGGAAGGGATAGACACTCTATGAAGTTTCCATTTGCCCTCTGTGCCCCCATTCAAGAGATTTCACTCTGACATCGAGCGACAACCACTGCCCTCATTCCCTGCGCTGCTATCACAGGCACGTAGGGTGATCTACCTAATGGACCAAAGAAGAGCAATACATTTATTGCAGAAGTATTTACTATTAGAGTATATGCAAAATTTATTTCAAAATGTTTTGTCTGGAGTTAAGTTATTGCAACCAGGTAAACAGAACTGTGTAGCTATAAACTGTGATTGGTATACTGTAAGTTTGGGTCACCAAAATCCTGCCTTGCCTATACAGTGGCAATAATGTAAGATAAAAAGGTTAAATAGAAGAACCTTTTTGTATATGTGTGACATATATTAGTGGAGGCAGCAGCTAACATCCTCTGGTTAAACTGAAAGTAGACCACCTTAGCAGACACTTACCCCAGTCTGGGGGTCTCCATCACCCCTCATCAGGCAGTGCAGTGCCACCTAATACACTAACCTCAGATAAAAAAGGTCACATCCTAAAATTGGATAATAAAACAAAGAGAGTTGCTAAATGTGATAACTGCTCCTGACCTACAATATTCTATAATACCTGCACAGCCACAAGGTTCTTCTCAAACACTAAAATATATATTTATCCATAACAGATGGTGGTAAATCAGTGATGTCTGAGAATGCTGTGTCAACAGGTCACTATTTAAAGTAAACTTGTCTATACCCAAATTATACTAACATTCTTCGGGATTAGAGTGCGCTCAGCACTACAATGCAATGTGAAGTACCAAATGACACTTGCACATTCCATTAGTTCTTGCCTTGTGTACTTGGGCTGGTGCAGCCAACTAATTTCATTTCCAGGCACTTGTCTATCTACATATTCCTATTGGCCATTTAGGTTACCCCTCATAAATTTTTGCACGACAGCTACTTTTTGCACTTCTGGTAGATGCCAGACTGCATTTCGTTGTTATGTACCTGTACAATGCAATGACAATAAAATTGTATCTATCTATCTATCTATCTATAAAGATCAGCCCATAGGAGCATGACTTGTTTGGGTACTGACCGTGGGATTGATTTACTAAAGGTAAATAGACTGTGCACTTTGCAAAGTGCAGTTGCACTCTGCAAGAGCAGTTGCTCCAGAGCTTAATAAATTAGGTGAATACCCAATCACATGCAAGATAAATAAAAAAAAACATAATGTTTGCTTGCACATGATTGGATGATGGAAATCAGCAGAACTTCTGCTCATTTACTAAGCTCTGGGACGACTGCTCTTGAGGAGTGCTGTGGATAATGCGTGGAAATTCAGAGATGAGAGCTATGGGTTAAGTAGGGGAAGTGAGTTCAGGTTCAGGTTGGACAGAGGTGAGAGCTGTGGATAGAGCCAGTATATAGTAGTGAGAGCTGTGGATATGGATAAGGTAAGGGATGTAGGGGTGAGAGTTGTGAAAGGAAAGGGGGGTGCAGAGGTGAGAGTTGTGGATGGAGTAAGGGGGTGCAGAGGTGAGAGTTATGGATGGAGGTAGGGTGCAGGTTTGAGAGCTGTAAGGAGATGTGGAGATGCAAGCTGTGGATGGGGAAAGGGGTGCAAATGTGATAACTGTGATTGTGAAAGGGAAGGTACAGAGGTGAGAGCTGTGGGCAAGTCAATAGGATAAGGTACAGGGGTAAGAGCTATGAACAATGGGGAATTGCAGAGATGAGAACGGTGAACTGGGAGGGGGTGCTCAATGCAAAGGTGAGAACAGTGGATCTGGGGGTGTAGAGTTGAGAGCTGTGGATTGTGGGGTGTTGGGTGCAGAGCTGTGAATAAAAAAGGAGTGTGTGCAGAGGTGAGAGCTATAAATGGAAGGGGGGTGCAGAAGTAAGAGCTTGGATGGAAGGGGGGGGGGGCTTTGCATTGGAGGTGAAGAAGTAAGATGTGGAGGTGGCAAGGGTGAGCTGTGGAGGGGGGTTGCAGCGGTGAGCTGTGGACATGGGGTTCAATGGCGAGCTGTGAATGGGAGGGCAAAGAAGGGAACTGTGGATGGGAAGTAGGGGGGAGTCACTGAAGTGAACTGTGGATGGGTGCCGCAGAGGTGGGCTGTGGACAGGGGTGCAAAGGTAAGTTGTGGGAGAGTGATGGTGAGCAGTGAACATTGTGTGTGTGTGTGTGGGGGGGGGGGGGGGTGCTAGAGCGAGTGGGAATTTGTTTTGCAAAGTGAAATTTACTGGGGGACAGCAAAGCTTAAAATGTTCAATGGTCACACCATACACGGTGCAGCATTTAGGATTTTGTAAATTACATACTCCTGACTGCCATACTTTGTATGCTGTGCTATAAGTCACATATCTCTTACTGTCATATGTTACATAAAAATGGCCACTTGGCTGGCTTCTGAATGCTGCACTCTGTACAGTGGGATATATGCTAAATATTCCTGAGCCCTACACTCTGTATGCTGAGATGCAATATGCAACGCATGGTACAGCATACAGATTGCAGCTATCAGGATTGTACAGTACATTCCATATTTTTAGAGGGGGTTGGACATTGCTCATGTTTTAATCTTTAATCTTTGTATAGAGAACATTTTTGTATTTAGCCATCATTTTTATTTTACAAACATAATGGTTCTCTGGATGTTCGGCGGTGTCTAGCTCATTTTGTGTCAACCCTGTTTCTTTGCTTTGACTAATTTAGTGGGAAGTCCATGGTAACTAAATGAAACCATATTCAGCGGGTGCACAATAGAGAGATATTATAACTCTGCAATGGCCGAGCAATCCACTCTATATGAAAGAGATAATGAATGTCTCCGTGTATGTTTGCTACCACCCTTCCAGTAACCAATAAGAAGAGAACAGGAGGGATATTTTGGCCAACAACACTTGGCAGGAAAATGCAGCACTGAATAAATTAGAAGGAGAGCTTGGGAAAACATTTTGTAGAGCGTCCACTGTCCCTAATCTGCAATATAGCACCTGCCTGGAAAATTTCACAACCGAACGCAGAGAATAGTAATTCTGTGTTACATTGTAGTCCACCTTTAGAAAAACTTCACTTCTCACTACTTCTCAGGTGTAAAAATTCTCCTGCTCTTCTAAAGTCTTTTAATAAAAAAAGAAGACAAATATCTAGTCACACAACTCCGTTATGAAGTGTTCTTGTAAATCTAAAGCCAAAATGTGTTTTCCAAGTTTTAGATAGAGCAGCAAGACCCCCTATCAGGGTTTTATTTCTGTCTGTGTCCCCACTGGGGAAATGCCCCCTCTCTATTTGTCCAGCTTGACCATTTTCACGAGAAAAAATGCAACATAAAACAGTTGTCACTAGAGGAAGAGGTGGTGTGAAATCTTTCAATGGGGACACCCGTTCCAGTGACATCTGGCTAAGATGATGTTTCCTTTCAGTTTGGAGCAGTGGCAGCTGATGGGTTTTATTGGGGGGGGCAGCAAACAACACTCCCGCTCGGTCGGGTCACCCGCACACCATCCCCCCCCATGATTAGTCTCATCACTCACATCCCACCCTGGGGGTCTCGCGGTCAGACAGTCGGACATCATCCAGCCCACACTTACCCCATCTAGGTTCCGGGCGGGCAGGGCTCCTACGGGGTGGGCAGATTATCTCGTCCTCCTCTGCATCATGGCGGCACCATCTGTCTGCTCTCTCCTCCTCCTAGGCGTCTAATATGATCTCCTGTCCTTTCAGCCAATCGCTGATGGGTCTCAGGACATGCTTCCTGATTGGCCGGGAGGAGGATCAATATGAGGATAGCGAATATTCATTCGCTATTGCCACACAACTGGGTGGGCTTGGAGCGCAGTGCTCTGCTCCCCGAGCCCACCCTTTTTTGAAGCCTATTAGAGCCTCTGGTGCTAATCACGTGCTTAAAAAAAATCCCCCCCATTGGAATCAACGCGTCTGGTGCCCTGCATGTAGTTTAGGGGGCCGGATGCATGGATGGGGGGGGCGGCACCCTTGCACCCCTAATGAACGGGCCACCATTGGTTTGGAGAGAATTCCTCTCAATTCCTGTTAAGTCTCTGGGGCAAGAAGTGAAGGGAAACAGGCTGAGAGCTCTTTAGAGGAGTCCTGAGGTAGGGTGCTGTGATGTTTACAGAAAGCAATGTGTAGCACCCCCCATGGCCCCTCCTACAAGCCATGATCTGCCTGCATTGCATAGAGATGCATAGAGAAGACACATAATGTATCTAATGAAAACAGAACAGTTTAATCTAAAATGTTAATTTACATATTGATGATGGCAAAAAGGAGAAACCAAAGAAGACAAAATATAAACTTATTAAACTTTTGCTTTAAGAATAATATGAAGAAATATGTCAAAGCAAGCAATAAGAAATCATTTTGCTATAAAGCAAAATATAAATGGATGTGGATAGTAAACATAATACTACGTATCAAATGAACATACAACCTGAAATGTGCAATCCTATATAAAATTGTATATTTCATTTTTTCTAGGGCAGCAACTGATCACAATATTGATAACACTACAGCCATATTACGGGAATGGTTAAAGAATGTACAGAAACTGTACCATTTTGTGGAGTGGAGACCTATGTCAGAACCTCAGTAAGTATTGTGTTGTTCAAAAAATATGAGATATTGCAACAATACACTAGGCCAAAAGTATGTGATCGCCCCTCCAAATTATTGAGTTCAGGGGTTTCCAGTTCAGGGTACTATTAACCACCTACTTACTGAGCACCCTTTCCTGCCCAGGACAATTTTCAGCTTTCAGCGTTGTCGCACTTTGAATGACAATTGTGCGGTCATGCAACACTGTACCAAAACAAAAGTTTTATCATTTTTTTCACACAAATAGAGCTTTCTTTTGGTAGTATTTAATCGCCACTAGGTTTTTTATTTTTTGCTAAAGAAACAGAAAAAGGCAGAGAATTTAGAAATTTTTTTTCCCCCATATTTTGTTATAAAATGATGAGGCTGCACTGATAGGTGGCACTGATAGGTGGCACTAATGGGTACTGATGAAGCTGCACGAATGGGCACTGATGAGGCAGCACTGGTGGGCACTGATGAGGCAGCACTGATGAGGCTGCACTGAAAGGAGGTGCTGATGGGCACTGATAGGTGGCACTGATGGGCTCTGATGGGCAGCACTGAAGGGTACAGATAGGCGGCGTTGATGGACACTGACAGGCAGCACTGATGGACACTGATAGGCACTGGTTAGAGGCACTGATAGGCAGAACTGATAGGTGATACTGATGATGGGGCACTGATTGGCAGCACTGATGAACGCTGATAGGTGGCACTGGTGGGCACCGAGTGGCAGCACTGGCGGGTATTGATAGGTGACACTGATGGGCACTGATGTGGAATTGGTGGGCACTGATTGGCAGCACTGGTGTGCATTGATAGGTGGCACTGGTGGGCACTGATAGGCAGCACTGGTGGGCATTAATAGGTGGCACTGGTGGGCACTTATAGGTTGCACTAGTTGGCACTGATTAGCAGCACTGGCGACCAATGTCCCTGTAACAGCAGCCAGTTACCGGCTTTCTTCTATTGTCCTCACGCTGATTGTGAGGAGAAAAAAGCAGATAACCGGCGTCTGTTTACTTCCTTGATTAGCTGTCATTGGCTGACAGATGATCACATGGAAAAGGACCCTGTTCTATGATTAGCTGAAGGACTCGCTGATTACAGAGCACACCACCCGTGCACCGCAGAGGGCAGGCGAGCAGCGTGATCACGGGAGGACGTCTATAGACGATCTCCTGGCTCTGGAAGCCTGCGCTGTAGCCGTCTTTCGGCTATAGCGTGGGCGGAAAGTAGTTAACTATACATTAATATTACATTAATTATACATTGTGTAGTACAGAGACATTTTAGATAACTATGTGCTTCCTACCTTGTGGCAACAGTTTGGGGAAGGCCCTTTTTTGTTTGGCATCACTGTGTTCCTGTACTCAGTGTCAGGTCCATAAAGACATGCTATGATGAGTTTGGTGTGGAGGACCTCCAGTGGCCCTGACCTTAACCTAAAATAAGACCTTTGTCCAGCATCAGTACCTGAATTTACAAATGCTCTTTAGGTTGAATGTGCCCACATTCCCATAGACACTCTCTAAAATCCTGTGAATAGTCTTTCCAGAAGAGTGGAAGTTATTATAACTACAAAGACGTATTAGCATGAGTGGTTTTAGAAAGGGATATCCAACAAGCTTATATAGGTGTGATGGTCAGTTCCACAAACTTTGGCTACATAGTGTGAATCTATAAAACCACACCACCATACAGCTTCTTATTCTTAGTTGTAGATGATCCTCACTTTTAATGCTTTTGTGTTTAGTATATGTCATGGCCTGTACATAGTAATTAAAGTATTAAGAGCTCCAGAACCACGAGTTAAAAAATATATTGTTTCATCCTCAGTGTCCCCAGGCAAAATGTAAACTTGAGTCATACATTTGCAGAGTACAACTATTTACTGACTCAGTGGTTTTTTTTTTTCCATAAATTTGTGTGCCTTTAGCAGATATTAAACCCAGATAACATCCTTCTCCCGTGGCTTCTGGGCAATAAACTAGTGATTACATACAATGCAAGTTTTATGGAATAATCCCTACACAGCAAACAATTTACCCTTTGTTGCAAAGAGTCCATTTGTAAATTGTGTCAGCCAGGGCTGGATTAACATAGGGGATATTGGAGCTGCAGCTCTAGGCCCTTCCCTAAGATAGGCCCAGCCCAATGGTGAGTCACAATATTGCCCAGCCCTGCTCTGTATGCAGTGTACACATGATTGATACGTTAGACTATTTAATTTGTTTTAACAAAAAATTGTTTGCATTTTCATTTTATTTATTTCCATAAAAAGGCCCACCAAAATCCTCAGCACCTGGCCCATGATGCTCTTAATCCCACCCTGGTGTCAGCATCAATGTGCAGCTAAAAATACAGAATTAAAAACAACAGGTGAATGTTGTGTCTATAAAACGTGTAGATGTGACCTGCAGGGTCATTTTACTGAAATGTACAACCTATCTCTCTGCATCTGGGTGTTATGGACACATC